>JAZBGY010001004.1:19203-32187 GCA_037414755.1 Lydus trimaculatus | reverse complement strand
TATGCATATAGATAGATATATATATATATATAAAATAATTGATAATAATGATTTAACAAAAAAAAAAAAATTACAATAATTACTACAATATAATAATAATGATGATGCGCTCGATAATACAAGTAGGAAAAAGAGTGCGCATTTGTTTTTTATGGGATTTTCAAAATAAAAATTCTAACAAAAAAAAAAGAAAGAGAAGAGGAGGGAGTAATAATTGATAATACAGCGAAAAAAAAATTATGTATAGATAACATATTGTTAGTGAATTTTTGTGCATCTGTTTTGTGCGGGGCGCATAAATAATTATTAATAATACTGCCCACTATTTAAAAAAAAAAAAACAATGTTGGCATTTTTTTTTTGTTTAAATTATTTTCGTTTGTTTTTTAGGTGTTAATGTACAGTATAATTTCACTTAAAATTCGTGCGACTCATATGTTCCTAGATGAAGAAGAATAAAGAAAAAAAAACGCAAAAAAAATATGTACTGTTGAGGCAAAAATATGTTTAAATAATAATAATAATGTTTAAATTATAATGAATATTAGTGCTGTACAATGTTAGTTGAGCTCGCGCGTGCGTCTGTGATTGGCTCTATTATTAATATTATTATTATTATCATTATTATTACAATTATTTGATAATTATGTTGTTTTTGTTGATTATTTTTTTCACACGTATAACACACATATAAACATGAAACATTATTCATTTTTAAATAATAATAAATGTAATGAATATAGTTTTTCACTACATTTTGCCTTGAATTGATGCGGCTTGTTTTTTTTTTTTTGAACTATCGTCGCCGTCTCTCCATGTATTGTACAGGCTAATGTTGAAATTTATTTTTTGACAAATAATTATTACCAATTTATCTTTAAGCTGTAATATCGGGAGTGCAGGTCTAGTGTAAAATTGTTATTGGGTTTTTTTCTCGTTTTCTCCTTTATTATGATTATTATTATTATTTTAGATAATTTTTAATTTTGTTACACACTACATTACACACACATTCTACTGTTGCTTTGAATTCTGCAAAAAATAATGTTTATTAGACTTTTTTCTATTATTAGATTTTTAAAAATCATCATTCCAAAAGTTCACATTTTTGGAATGATTCTTATTTAGTATTTTACTTGATTAAGTTTTCCATTAGTTAGAGTCCTTTTCTTTTCTATTATCTCTATTTAAATTAATTGTTCTATTTAATTGTTTTTTTTTTGTTGTTGATAATTGTTTGTAGAGGAGTATAAATTAAATTTCGAAAAAATATGTGTATATAGATTGGCAGGTCCATCCTTAAAATATAAAATAATAATAATGTTACAGTATCAGCAACAACTGTATGCTGTTTATTTTTATTTTTTTCTGTGTAAATTTATCTTCTGCAACAGTCTTGACGGTTTAGTTTTCTTCTAAATATTTTTATTTATTATTAACAGTTGTGATTCTTAATTTTTTAAGTTTGTCTTTGACTAAATCCCATGAAAATTAGCACAATGGTTGTTCTAGGAATGATTAAGTTTTTGTTTGTTCGTTTGTTTGTTTATTTTGAATTTGTTTTTGTGGTGCTAAGTTTTTTGTAATCATTCCACGTACCTTATTATTGCCTTGCTTTGTAAATATATATATATATAGAAAAATTTAGAACATCAATTATGGGATTTAATAACAATTTTTAATGTATATTATGATACGAGAAAAAAATTAAAAAAAAAATGTTATAGGCTGTGTTGTATATAATAAAAGAAAAAGTAAAAAAAGGACTTGCAGTAATCGAAGCAACAGTATATAGATTGTGTTAATAGTTTCTATTATTAAATTACTTTTAAGACTGTTGGCTGATTATAAAGGTTGTTTGTTAATAATAATGTGCTTGTATATTTATACTTAAACAAAAAGCAACAAAAAAAAAATATATAAATATTAATATTATCTCTTGACAATTATAGTTTACCGAAAATTTGAAACGAAAGTCTTATAATAGAACGAAATTTTGATAAAATTGAAGATTTTGTTTCACATATTTGGTTTAAATAGAGGACAAAACATAACAGTATCACAGCACATTCTTGTACATTTGTCTACTTTATAATTGGTTGCTTTCTATTATTATTATTATTACTATTATAATTATAATCACAATTATTCTTATTAGTTTTTTTGTGTGTGTGCAAGTTTATTATTATTATTATTACTATTATTATTCATTATTATTATCATTAGTATAATTTTATTTTTTGGTGTATTGTTCTAATTTGTTTTTGCAGGGGTGTTACACAGTTATTAGTAATGCTCAATTTTATTGTTATTACCCATTATATATATATATTTTTTTTGGTCAAATTTTGGTATGTATGACCAGCACACAATCTGATTTAGGGTTTTACTGTATATACATATAAAAAAAAATATATAGAGATTTATATGAATATTTATAAATTTAAAACACTACTAATTGCGTTCATAATAATACATTTATGTTTGTTAAACTGGATTTTAGACAGTTTGATTATTTTTTTTAGGTTTCATTTTTGTATGATGATAATGATAAAAATTTGCACGCTTGTTTTTTTTTTCATTTTTCTGAAACATTTTGATTTATTATAATTTGGAACAAAATTTTTTATAAAGGTAAGAAGTTATCATTTGTTTCTAGTCTAATATTTATATGTAAAATATATATATTTTTTCTCTTCAGTTATAATCGTTAAGTTGTTTTTTTTGTTTGTTTTTTTTTTGAGAATAAAGCAGCAGGTGATGGGGTTTTGCTTAGAAGTTAGTTATAATTTTTATTCTAATGTTCGTTTGTTTTAAGATAATAATTATCTTCATGTAATTCTCGTCACCTTTTATTATTATTATTTTTATTTTCTGTTTTTTAAACAATAAATCCCGTCTAAAATCCGAATTAATTTTCAAACCACCCCTGCTTTATTTAAATTTTCTGTAATTATTTTAATTATTATTATTATGATTTTTCAAGCTGTACTGAGAAGCTTTCTAATGTTGTCCATTAAAATTGTTATAGAAAAGGAGATCAGAATTTTTCATTACCTTCAAAGAAACTCTTATCAATTCCTATATAATTTATCTTTATCACATTTGAGAAAAACTGATATGTAAAAATTGTTGTCAATTAAATGTAAAACAATTGTTAGTTTACACTGTTTTTTTTTGTGTAGGTTTTTTCGAGCTTCCACTTTGATTTTTAATTTTGCTATTAATTTTCAATTTGAACACCAATAAAACATAATACACTAGAGTTATATTTCTCGTTGTATTCTGTGTTATTAAAATTCTATATCTTTATATAAATGTGCATAGTAATAAATAAATTAGGTAATAAATAAACAAAACAAAAAAAATGTAAAAACTTGTAAATACAGTTAAAAGCATATATTTTTTTCGTTTTTCTTTTAATTTTTAAAATAGCCTCATGTTTTATAATTCGATCGATTTAAAGAAAAATCTCATCTCTTAGCTGAAACCAACAAATGAAAACTGTCTAAAATTCATTTTAAGTGGTTTATTGTTATATCATTATTCTTTTGTTTGTTTCTGGTAAGCTTTGAGGTGTGGTATAAAAAATGATGCTTTTTCCAATCAAAAACAATACAGCTTGAAAGCTTAAGCTTTCCATAATGTGTGATATAATTAATTAAATACTTGTAAAGAATCAAAACTGCAAGGTATGTTGCCAAATATTTGAAAAACAGAAAGGTTGGAAATTTCTATATAAAAGAAAATTTGTAATATTTACATAGCTACATGGGGCTATTTGGAAATTATCACAATTGTAAAGACTGTTGTATACAATTAAAATATCAGTATAACGAAAGAGGAGATTGAAATTATATAATGAAAAGTTGCTTTCATACAAAATAATAATAATAATAAATAATACAGTATATTATGGTAATATTGTTTATAATAAAAACCAAAATAGTGCTTTCTTCAATTTGAGCCAAGTTTTTTTATTGAAAGACACAAATAATAAAAAAATAACAAATATATTATATATAGTATATTGTTGTTATAACGTATATTTGTTAAAAAAAAAAAGTTTATGACGATATTAGCCTTTTTTGTTTTTTGTTTTTTTTTTCTAAACATGTACTATAATTTATTTGTAACACCTGTTTACAGCATGGTGCTGATGATGGCCTAGTGGCCGAAAGCGGTTCACCTAGACTAATAAATAAATAATTTCATGGTATTATATCTTTTATTTCTTCATTACAGCTAAAAATTACAAGATTTTCACAATTAATCCAGCAGCAACAGTAACACCACCAGCCCTCAACATAAATCTACCCAATTCTTTACAATCACTATATAATTCTAATGCAATCGGTTTTGTTACCTGTATTTCAACAATTGCACTTGTATTATTACTCAAAAATCTCGGATGTTTTTTGACTAATTCACCAGTACTCTTATTTAATTGTGATATCAATTTACTGATAACAGCTGGTTCAACTAATGTTTGATGATGTAGAATCACTTGATAACCTTTTGTTATTGGTACTTTAACATTGAATATAACAATTCTAGCTTGAAATTTCATTGATACAGGTATTGGATGTTGTGGATCACATAATATATTACCAACAGAAACATCCTGTATATCCATACCGGATAATACAATTGTTACTTCATCACCAGCAAAAACTGTTGATTGTTGTACATTATCAATTGATAGTGATTTTACAATAAATAATTCACGACTTGGACAAACTAGAACACGATCACCAACATTCAAACTACCGGTTTCTATCTTACCAGAAACACAATTTCCGGAACCTGTACCCTAAAGAGTTGTTTCTATTATAAAATATATATGTTTTATTGGAATTATTAGAAAAATTACCTTAAAAGTATCGTAAACAGAGAGTCGGAAAGGTTTGGATACAGGTCGTTCTGGGATGCGGAAGTTATCTGAAATTTTCCAAATTTTTTGGATGTATTTTTTAGAAAATCTTCCAGAAAAACTTACCAATTACATCAAGAAGACATGGCCCATTATACCAAGACAATAAACCGTTTTCTGTCGGTTTACTGATAAGATTTTGTCCGGTCAAACCACTACATGGTACGAATGTAACATCATTCTCTTTAAAACCAACAGCTTGTTTTAAAAATTGTTTTAATTTCATTGAAATTTCATTAAAACGTTCTTGTGACCAATTCACCGTATCTAATTTATTAATAACAACAGCTAATTGTGCAACACCTAATGAACGTACTAATAATGCATGTTCTCTTGTTTGTCCACCAAAATCAAAACCAGTTTCAAATTCACCACGTGTCGCATCAACAACTAATAATGCAACATCAGCTTGTCCAGCACCAGATATCATATTTGGTATGAAATCTTTATGGCCGGGTGCATCTAATAATGTTACTTGTTTTGTTTTTGTTTCAAATTGTGAACGACCTATATCCATTGTTATACCACGATTACGTTCCTCACCAGTTTCATCTAATACCCATGCATACATGAAACTTTGTTTACCCAATTTACGACTCTCTTGTTCATATTTGTGCATCGTTTTTTGATTCACCTATTAATCCGGAAATTAAATTAAATTAATTTGAGTCAATCCCGTTTAAATGGTAATAATACCTGTCCGAGTGCACATAAGAAATGTCCCATTAAAGTAGACTTACCAGCATCAACATGTCCAATAACAACCATATATAGATGATCTTTCAAATCGGCACGTTCTTTCTTATATAAATTCTCAATATCGATTTTATTATCACGTGGAGTTTTTGTAATAATTTTATTATCATTATCGATATTATCATTGTTTTGTTGTGGAATTATTGGTGTACCACGCCCTGATGCTGGTGATTGAGAACGTGGTGTTGTATTGAATCTTGTTAGATCTTTCTGTTGTAAATCAAATCCTTTTAAATTTGTTGTTGTTAATGGAGCTGCTGCTGTTGTTGCTCTATTTGTTAATAGAGTTCGTAGATCTTGTTCATTTGTAGATGATGGTATTGGAATCGGTTGAGTTGTGGCTAGGATTAGTTGTTTTTTGTTTTTTTTTAGAAATAATATACAAGTTTAGCTTAATCTACATACAAGCCACCTTTGAAATTCAAGTAAATAATACAAAAAACACTTAAGTAATTTTTATAAATGAAAATCTATTGCGTAAAAAACCAATAATTATAGATTTGTACTGTTTTCGAGACATGTTTTAGTATGGTGGGACGGTGTAATTTTGTACTTAAGAAGAGATTACTATAGGGTCATTCCATATGAAATCATTAAATCGACAAAGCTAGCATATTTTAGATTTTGCTCAAACTTTGTGGGAATGTTCTTTATGGTTCCAACGACCAAAATGCAAAAGGATTTAATTTTTGGAAGCGCCACTTCCGGTCCACACGAAATTAAGCAATTGAAAAGTCTTATTTTTGCGCGTTGAGGTTTTAGCTGTAAAGAATTTTCTATTCGAGGTGTCCACTTGACCAAGGTGGCATTTTGAAGCTAAAGAATGGTACTTTCTGGAAAAAATATAAAAATCCACATAATTCATTTACCTGAAAAATAACATGATACTGAAAATACATGTATTTTATTGATTCTTTGCGATTTTCAATTGACTCGTGTCTGAGCTGTTGAATATAAAAGTCTAATTATCTCCGATATTAAAGTGCACATATCTTAGGATAATAAAAATCAAAATCGACTCGTTCAGTCAACTGGTTATGAAAAAAATCTGCTTGAAGTTTTGTAATTTTAAGAACTTGCATACTTCAGGCTACAATTTGGACATATTTGATAAGAGATAAAAAATTGAAATTTACAGGATACTTAGGTCTTGCCTTTAACTTCAAGGCCCTTTTTGTTATTTTCACCTCTCGCGGAGGTACAGGCGTTTAAAGAGAAGTGAAAAATGAAGCAATTGGTTTATTTTTTATGTTGGATTCTTTTATTTATTCTCGCGCATACTTTTATACTGGCCTGAGTAGTAAAACCGCAAAAATAAGACTTTTCAATTGCTTAATTTTGTGTGGACCGGAAGTGTCGCTTCCGAAAATTAAATCCTTGTGGATATTAGTTTTTGGAATCCTAAAGAACATTCCCACAAAGTTTGAGTAAAATCTAAAATAGTGCAACAATTTTTTTTTATTTTCGATGATTTCATATGGAATGACTATAACTATTTTAAAAATAATAAAAAATTAAATGATTATCGTTTTAAATGTTTACTGATCAAATCATCAGGTGATGGTGTGTCAAATTTAAACAATTTAAATCTGTTTTTAACAATAACATCATCAAAATCATCAAATCTAAACAAACGCTTATTTGTTCGAAATTTCCAACAAATAACACGTCCCAAATTTGAAACATTCTTACGATACTTCAATTGTACTTGAAGAATATCACTACAATTCCAACGACATGGTAAAATATTTCTCTGATCTTTAACATTTATATCACAATCAATGAATGGGATAACAAAATCATTATTTTGATTATTTGTTTTTTTATTTATTGTAATTTTAGGAGTATTTGTCGTTTTTATAGCTGCCGATAGATCGATTTTATACGATGATGATGATGATGATTGGGGAGAATTTAATAATTTTGATGAATCTTTTGTTATTTTCAAACGATCCATATCTGAAATTATCGTTGGTATTTTTTTATCACAATCATTATTTGAAGTAATCGATAAACTTCCTTTTAATGATTTCGATAGATGATTTGTGACTAAATCGGATAAATTATTGAATTTTGGCGTTTCATTATTCGTTATTGTTGTCCGATTATTTAATTTCGGTATTGTAAATTTTGCTGTATTTGTTGTCAATTTCGGTATTACGAATTTATTTTGCAAAGGTGGTATATTGAATTGTTGTACCATATTTGTATTCAAAGGTGACTGTGTAGGATTCAAACCATTCAATTTAGGTATAACGAATTTTTTTGGATTATTTCCAGAACCTTACCTTCCGAAAACAATACACAATTAATATTTTCAATTAATTTCAAAAAAAACAAAAAAATACTCACCTGTCTCTTGTCTTTGATATAAATGTTCTTCTTTTAAAATCGCATCAATCGTCTGTTCTGGATTGAAATTGTGTGCAATTGCAATGTTGATTACCTCATTTTTTGGTAAACGTAACGAATCCAAAGTTGATTGGATTTGATCTAAACACGACTCGAGTTGCGCCTTTTCTAAATCGGTCAATTCTGAAATCTGAAACATATTGCGTATTATAATTTACCTGAAAAATCATAAATTTACCTCTCCAGATGTGTTCTCTTCTTCCTCCTGGATATCCTGTTCAGTACGTATAAATTCACCGATTTTAGGTTGGTCACGGGAATTCTCTCGATTGTAGATGAATTGGCGATTACTAGGTGAAATGTAGTAATCATCATCCACTGAATGGCCATATATATCGTCATAACCATTGTAATCTTTTAAAACAAAAATAGGAAATTAGCAATTTTTCTTTTGTTGATAACAGTACTTGAAGTTAGGTCACCATCTGTATAATCCATATTACGGATATCCCTATGACGTGACATGTTTCTTTGTTTAATTGATTGTGGCTACTTTTTTAATACAAATATTTCATAAATAATTAAACATTATTGTTGTAATAAAAATTTATAAAAAGAAACCTAAATAACGACTTGACAAATTACACTAGATTGCCCAAAATTAGGCTACTGACGTATTGACAGTGTTGCCACATCGTCACAACAATAACAGTAGATTTTACTAGAATGCAAATTATAAAGAAAAGCTGTAGAAGAGAATCACTATACTAAAGTTTAATTCGATTATTTTCTATCTAATTCATGAGGAAAATATGGATTCGAAATATCGTTTATTCAATTTGAGGCACAAAGAAGATCGAATATAATCGGTAAATTTGCTGAAAAATCTACAGATTTGGCATCGACTTCTGTCAAAAATTGCCAAACATCAAAAATAAATAAATGCGGGAAATTCAAATGTTAATATTTCATTGTTTTTAATATTTACAAATTATTTACAATTATTAGTCTTATAAATCTCAAATTATCACATATGATGCAATAAATAAATAATTGTAATTCACTTGATCGCCTTCACCACAATACTATCATCATTCTTATCTCTAGTAGCTTGATAAACATCACGTTCTTTATCGGGATATTTCGTTGGTAAAATCGGTGAATGTATATGAATTTTGGCATGATACCTATCAAAAATTGTAATATTTATAATAGAATTAATTGAAATTTTTAGTAATATTTGCGTAAAATTACCGAATACCAGCGATATCAACTTCATAATCACCATTCAACACATAATCATTTGTAACACGAAGTAATTCACCATTATCACCATAATTCTCAACAAAACCCAAACAAACTTGTTTTTTAAATGTAAAACCATAACCTGTTGTTGTACACATACCAACATAATTACCATTACGGTAAATCGGTTCACCACCCCATGGCCATAAATCAGTTTCATGATCATGATCGTTTAAAATCAATTGAATATACATTCGTTTCACACCTTCTTCTCTTTGTTTCAATAAAGCATCACGTCCAATGAAATCCACTTTTTTCTATTCAAATTCAACAAAATATCAATAAATGTTTTATTATTTGATAGAATGATAGTTTGCTTACATCGAATTTGACACGCCATACACGTCCACATTCTAATGGTGTTGTACGTGTATCTAAATCTTGTCCCCAGAATGCATAGAATTTCTCAACACGTAATGCACGTGTTGCATAATAACCAGCATGTTTGATACCATATTTCTCACCGGCTTGTATTAAACTTGAATAAACATGTAATGCAAATTCATTTGGTATATATAGAACATATCCTAATTCACCAGTATGTGTTAAATTCATTGTACGTATACCATTAGCTAAACCAACATCTAACATTTTAAATGTAAAAAATGGAAAATTCTTCGGACTTAAATCGGTATCAGTTAATTCTGATAATAATAATCTTGTAAATGGACCCATTATACATAATGCTGTAAACATACTAGTTACATCTGATATTGCAACAGTTGGTGGTAGATGTTTTTGTAACCAGACTTTACAACGTGTTTGTTGGATTGTTGGTGCTATCATCATGTAACTACAATTGTTTTTTTAGATTTTAGCAAAAAAAAAAAATACAAAACTTACTGATTTTCAGATAATCTAGCTAGAGAACAATCATTCTCATAACCACCGTACTTATTTTGCATCCCTGTATGGATAATTGATCCGATTGGTACATCAACATCATTTGAACAAACGAACTGAAGAGCATCCACGACTTCATTACCTTTAGACTAAGGGGGGCAATTGATTTATTATTGAAATTTTAATTGGAATTTACCTACCCATAGATCGATTTTTGTAAATGATGAATAATCACTAATGCCGACACCTTCACGACAGGCTGCATATTCGGCTGCAACATACTCAAACCATGGTGGTTTTCCGAAAGTGTTCGTGTAAGCCATTCGGTACGGTGTAGACCAATCTTGCGATTCTTCATCTATTTATTCATTTATTTTTAATTAATAATAGAATTTATTAGTTTTTTTTGGAATGGTTTACCTTGATTTTGTTGTGGAACAAACCATGTAGGTCTTTCATAGCCCATGACTTGTCCAAAAACAGCACCAGCTTCACGTAATTTCGGATAAACCGGTGACATACGTAGATTACGTCCAGTTTTAAACTCATGAAATGGATAGATTAAACCATAATGCATACCGGGTACTTCTTTGACACGATCACGTAGAAATTTCCGATTATTATGTAAACCCAGAAATCTAGATACTTCCAATTCATACATATCAAACGATGTAAAATCATTAACAATTAATTCAGCTGTCATACGGCCAACACCACCAGCTGCTGATATACCAACAGTTTTCATACCAGCCGCGATCATATAATTTCGTATTTCCGGTGCTTCACCAACTATCCATTTACAATCAGGACTGAATGCTTCCGGACCATTACATAAACGATCTAATACAGCTGTACCTAAACGCGGTACACGGTGTAATAATTGTTCGAGTAATACATGAAAATGGTCCCAATCTTCCGGTAAATGTCGATCTTTACTACTTGCTGAAAATAGAAATTTTTAATTTTGTTTCAATTATAACACGATATTACAGTGGAAATACCAGGAATTCGGCCGTCTTCAAAAGCTGGTTTAGCAACCGGCTCGAAACCACCAGCTAAAAGTCGACCTTTATTCTCTCGAAAATAAATATAACCATCTTGGTCTCTGACAACTGGAAATTTTCCAAAAAATTAACGAATTTTTCGAACAAACAATCAAACATACCGGGCGTCATAGGATCTAAACCAGGTATCGGTTTCGTATGTAAATAATAATGTTCAACAGCATGTAAGGGTACTTTAACGTATGGTTCGGATAATTGGCCAACACCTCTAGCCCAAAAACCGGAACAATTAACGAAATATTCACAATTTATATGACCTAGATCTGTATCAACACCGGAAACTTTACCGTTTGTTTGGTGAATCTTCTTCACTGTACAATTTTCAATAACCTTAACACCTGAAATAATCCCAATTAATCACAAAAAATGTACAACAAATATAGAAAATTAACCCATTTTCTTTGATTCACTGATAATAGAAAGGCAGGTTTCGTACGGATCAGCGACACCATCTCCAGGTATCCAGAGTCCACCGATTAAATCATCAATATTCAATAATGGACATTTCTCTTTACATTGTTCCGGTGTTAATAATTCACAATCAACGTTCCATGAACTGTACAAAAACTCCTTCAAAAACTGATTTACCAATAAAATAAAACCAAAGAAGACTTACACAGATTGTGCTTTCATTCGTCTAAATACAATCATACGATCTCTAGTTCTTGCTAAATTCAAACTACCACACTGTTTCCAACCAGTTGTCAGACCTTTAGCTTCCAAACTTTTATACAATTCCACACTTGATTTTGTTAATTTAATTTGTGATAAGCTCGGTTTAAAAACACCAATTAATCCAGATGAATGCCATGTTGTACCACCACCAACACTAAATATTTGAAAATTATCAACAAAGAAAAGTGATATAAAATGAAAGACTTACCGATTTTGTTCGATCAAAACTGTCTCTGTACCCCAGCCGAGTTGTGCTAAATGATAAGCAACAGAAGCACCCATAACACCACCACCACAAACAACCACTCTAGCATGTGTTGGTGGTGTTATTGTATTTGTTGATAAATCATCATTATTTGAACGTAATGTATGAGCTGTTGATAAAAGACGATGATGATTTTTGAATTTTGTAAATTTCGTTGTTAATGATAACATTTTCATATGCAATAAAATTTAATTAACGTCTAGACTTTGTTTTTTATTGTAATAATGGGTGGATTAAATCAAATGAATCCTTTTAAATTTACAATTTTTAATTTAGAAAAGTCTACTTTTACGGTTTGACGGCATTGTTGCAATTTTAGGTTATGTTTAGGTATCCATATTGGATTTCTAATGTCAAAATGACAGCTAATATCGGCGTTGCCATATCAAAAAAATTTCAGTAGTTCTACTGAAAAATTACGAACATGAAATTCAATTGAAAATGTACCAAAATTTCGCACAACACGCTCCAAATAGTACAATAACTGATAAGGTAATGCATTTATTTAATGCGGTAAGTACAAGTGGTTGATTGTGGTAAAGGATTGGCGCATCCACCATTTTTGACCTCCCAAAATAACAGTAAGCCATTAATCTTTTCTAAAAGTTCCTGTATCGATATAAATTATGGAAAATGATATTAACAGTAATTGAAACCAATAAGAAGTAATAGGTAAATAAAAATAGACAGTCGATAAATTGCAGCTATCTATGTTTTAAACCTTTTGAGTACCTACCAATACGAACGCAACTACGGAGTCAATAAAGCAGCTAGACACCGAAAAAAGACTA
>JAZBGY010001004.1:0-19156 GCA_037414755.1 Lydus trimaculatus | reverse complement strand
ACCACAGTTTCAGCAACTTTAAATGGCAATGTAAGCTTGACTTGCAAAATTACCCTCCCTAAAAGTAGCATAATTACAACTTCCTCCTACACGTGGAAAATAATGTTCCACCTGCCGACCTTGATTTAATTTATGTTACAATGAATAAGTTTAATATGATCGAAATACATAAAAAGTGTAATTTATCAACAATTCATTCGTTTATTTTCAAATTTATCAGTCAAAGATCATTGGATTAAAATCGTGTTTTCTTTATTTATTGTATAGTGTGGGTGAACATAAATAAAACATACACAGATCATATCGAATACACTCATCATCATAATTACATTACTGAGTATTCCACAAATATATAATAATAATAATAACAATGAAATGAAATAAAACAAAGTAATACCGTCCTCATTTCCACTCGAACTGTAGAAACAAGAATATCGAACATGCAGTTATTCATAATTAATCAAAAACTATTAATTTCGACAGCATTATTAGGTGTTGTACTTGTTATTACTGGTATTGTTTTGGGTTCTCGAGTTTTTCCAAGTATTGTTGAAAATAAAGTTTGGGAGGTTTGATCGAAAATTTAAAAAAATTCTCCAATTTCTACTAACCAATGTTCTTTTTTATTTTTGTAATTTTAGAATAGTATTTTGAGAGAAAATACAAAACAATGGGAAACATTCATGAAGATTCCATTTCCTTTCCAAATAAAAGTTCACTTTTTTAATGTCCAAAATCCGGAAGAAATCCTTCAAGGCGCCAAACCGATTGTTAAAGAGATCGGACCTTACGTCTACAAGTGAGTTTTGCATTTAAACAAATCAAAATTCAATAATAATTCACTTGATTCAGGTTTTACCGTTGGAAGTCTGATATTGAATGGAATTCGGATGAAATATCCTACTATGATTACACGAGTTTAGAATTTGATAAGGAAGCTTCTGGAAAGTTATCCGATGAGGATGTTGTGACGATTTTAAATTTGCCACTTAATGTAAAGATTTAATATACCAAATTTAAGCTTGTTTTTGTATAATTTAAAAAAATTCCAGGCTTTAATTCTATCAGTTGAAGAAATGTTTCCGGATATTCTATCAACTGTGGATGAGGAGATTTCTACAATTTTCGGCAAAAATGATGGATTATTCATTACAGCAACAGTACGTCAGCTACTATTTACCGGACAAATAATTTGCGAGAATGGTGCAGAACATGAATTTGCAGCAAAGATGATCTGTAATCAATTCAAAGCAAAAGCCAAATACTCCAAGCCAATGGATATTGTCGGCAAACACATCGATTACGCTTTTTTGCGATACGTAATCAATATTAACATTTGAAAATCTTAATTATTCATTGAAAGATTATTTTTAGAAAAATCATTCGCATTTAGGACGATTTACGATCAAATCAGGTCAAAAAATTCGCGAACAAGTATCCAATTTGGTTAAATACGAAAACAAAGAGTACTTATCGGTATGGAAGGGTGGACAATCTCAGTGTAATAGGATAAGGGGTACAACAGCCTTTCGACCTTACGTAACAAAAGATATGACCTTTGAAGTGTTTGCTGAGGATATTTGTAGGTAAGATGCTAATTAAAAAAATTTGTTTTGACAAATTTTAAAAACAATTCACCTTGAAAGAGACCTAGGGGATCATTATCATGGATCTTTGTTGAAATGTCAATAATATAAACAACAAGAAAAAAACGATTAATATTCATATTCATTTCCAATAAATTTTCATAAATTTACAAGTGAATTTTTGATATTTCTAGAACTATGAATTTGAGTTATACTCGTACGGAAACTGTAAAAGGCATCTCAGGTTATCGTTATGCTGTTCCAAATAATACATTTGATCGACCAAAACCAGACTCACCAGACTATTGTTTTTGTGTGAATCGTAGTCGGGATATTACTGGAAATTTTGTTGGGTGTTTAGGAGATGGTTTGTTGGATATGACAGCTTGTATGGGTAAAATTTTTAATTTTATTTACATTAACTAAGAATTTCAAGTATTTACTTAAAAGTCCCTCTTTATATGTTAATCATTTCATCACTAAACATGTTGTTGTTGTTGTTGTTGCTGTTTTTGTTAAGCATCAATCGAAGATGTTACAAACGAAAAGATCATTGAAAGTTTAAACACGCAAATGGAGAAAAAGTGTAATTAAACGTGAAGAAATCGTATGACCTTTAGGTCGAGGCTAGAATAAAAAACCAATAGATTTTAATTATATGTTGTTGTATTTAACTGTTCAATTAACGATCGATGCAAATAATTTATCAATAAATAGAGATTATTACTTTTAGTCGATAAACTGCCAATTGTTAGAGAAAATCTCTCGGGTTGCATAGATACGCATAAGTTAAGAGCACTGAAGATGTTGCACCGTTCCCAAACCATCCATGAGCAGTCTTCCAGTTCTTGAAGGAGAGATAATAGCATTTTGGAGCTATAATGAAGCAACTTCCAGAAGGCAGTCTTAAGGTGTGAAACGGTGTTAAAGAACTCAACAATGTTAGCATGATGCATTTGACGAAAAACTAAAGAACTCCAAGAAAATTGACTGAATACTCAAAAAATCCCCGTTATTACCACTTGGCATCATAGAAGAAAACAAAGTTAATTTAGTCTTTTTTACTTTCTTTTGAAATAAATTTGACATCCTTTGAATAACTGGTCTAATTAGAGAAAAACTGACGTATTTTTTTTGGCTTTTTCGGATGATAAAAACTTCCAAATTTCCTAGAGCAACACCTGGGACTCTTGGCAAATCTACGTTAGTAGAAAAATGAACGTATCTGTTATCAAAATTTTCCGATATCCCTTCAAATCATAAAATAATCTATCATTGCAATTGAAATGATTAATCTTTCTATCATCATTTATTCATTAGATGAAACCACCAATGATAACTTCATAAATTACGTAAACTAATTTGATTAAAACAAACGATTCAACGATTGAATGGGAATTATTAAAGGAAGGAAATTAGTGTCGTATTTTTTTATAATAAAAAGTTGAAGGTTATTTGTATAATTTCATTGTTTTTTCCGAATGAATGTTTTTTTTTTGTCCGATAACATTAAAACTCCAATAATGTTACTACAACCTTGGACAAAATCAAACAACAAACGAACGATTTAATTTAATTATTTAGAACTAGAACGAAAAATTTCGGAAATCAGATTAAGGGGACAAACTGTAATCGTTTTGAATGATCATAAATATTGAAATTTCCATTTTTTAATAGTTCCGACACCATTTTACGACTATATATTTACAATAACTCGCAACTTCGTTTCGAAAGTCTTCGGTTTAAATTTACATAAAAAACAAGTCTTACCAGTATCTTCTTCTTCGTCAAAGTTCATTAAAACAATCAATTTAAATTAAATAGAATTAATAAATCAATCATTCCATCATCCAGAACAGGTCTTTTGTATAAACATATCTACTTATATATATCATAGTAGATGTGTTATTTTTGAAATTTTAAAGAGATTTCATTTTGTATAAAATACACGATTACCTTCAGAATCATCAGTTAAATAATGGCAACCCATCGTGTCTTATACATAATTCTTCTATGCATCAAATTGATCAATTGCAAAGTTTATGAACGTTGTGAATTAGCACGTGAATTGAAATTTCTACATAAATTACCAATTGAACAAATACCAACATGGGTGTGTATTGTAAAACATGAAAGTCTATTTAATACATCAGCAACAAATGATGGTAGCGGTGATCATGGTCTATTTCAAATAAGTGATATATATTGGTGTTCACCACCCGGTCATGGTTATGCATGTAATTCACCATGTTCAGCATATGAAGATGATGATATTAGTGATGATATAGCATGTATTAAACGAATATTTAATGAACATCAACTAATATCAGGTGATGGTTTTAATGCATGGGTTGTATATCCTAGATATTGTAAAGGTGATGTTACACACTATATACAAGGATGTTTTGATAACGATATTGATAACGTTATCGAACATGGTAATGGAATTCAAGCAAATTCAACAATAATCCAGACAGAAGAAGAAGATGATGATGGTGATGGTTATGAATTTCCAGCATTACCATCACCACCAATATTCAAAATAAATCAAACACCGACAAAAATATCAACAATTATAACGACAACAACCCCTAAGTTACAAATTAAAAAATTTACAACAACCAAACCAAAAACGACAACATTGAAACCGTATTTTACAACAGCAAAGACTTCACCATTTAAACATTTGTTATTGTCAATAACAGCAACAACAACAACAACAACAACAACAACAAAACCGGTAGCGACAACAACAAAAGGGTTAACCACATTAAAACCGTTTTCTGCATTATTACAACACAACAATCACAACGAGTATAAACGCGAGAATAAATTCGGTTTACATTCCGAATATACATTTGTACGAACATTGAATGGTTTTCGATTAATTAGAAATTAATAAAATAATTGATTAAAGATTGAATTTTTTTGTTTTAAAATAAATTTTAAGGTGCCCCCATTTTATTATCATTTCCACATCTACTCTATGCCGATCAAAAATATCGATCCTCTGTTGTTGGTTTGAAACCAAATGAAACACGACACGGTACTTTTGCTGTTTTACAACCAGTAAGTTGTGATGTGATGATTTTCGAAAATAATCAAAATTAAACTAATTTTTTATGAATAAACCGAAATAGATGTCTGGTGCCCCCTTGAAGATGGCTAAACGAGTCCAATTCAATATGTTCATACGTGCCGTACCTGATATAACGATTCTTGAGAATGTTACAAATTCGTTAATGCCGGTACTTTGGATAGAGGAAGTGAGTTGTATTGTTTATCGATATTTTGCAATTATTTGGCGGTTTTACCCAAAATCATTATTTGTACTGATTAGTTTTGTTTGATGTTACAGTCCATGACCTTAAGTGATGATATGGTGAATATGTTGAAAAAATTATTATTGAATAAATTGAAAATTTTGGAAATAATTAAATGGGGCCTAATGGGTATAGGAACAATAACCGTATTTGTATCGGTACTGTTAATTGTATACAAATTATAAATATGTTTTATTTCTATTGTTGTTGTTTATTTAAAATATCATAATGATGTCAAGTATATTTATTATTATTCAAAAATGAGGAAAAAAATTAATTTTAGCTGATGTCAATATCGATATTATGTAAATTAGTTGTAATAATGTTAATAAATAATGAATATAAGTAAGTAAATAATCTTTATGTTTCATCAAAACCGTTAAAAGTCGCAATAAAACATCAACAAATGTTGTAATAAAATTCAATTTTCTTTTACAATATTTACACTGATATAGTGATATCATCAATTTTTTTTTTGAAGTAATAATTGTATTTTGATCAGTTGCTATTACGGAAGATTTTTTATTTTATTTTCATTCATGATCAATTGATATTTCAACAACTTTGTTATTTTTTTGGTGGCCTTCTTCTTGAAAAAACTCCCAATAAATCATAATTTTTAAAATGTATATGCAAAAAGTAAATTATTGAATTTTAAAGCGGCCCATACACTACGAATCTCCTAGTCCTTAATTATACTGAATACGAATTAATTGTAAGTGAAGACTTTGGCATATTACCTCAACTAAATATCTTATATCGTTATTCCGTAAATCCTGAGAAGGTGTTTTAAAGTTTAAAGGTAAATCAATGATTTGTGATTAATTAGAATTACTTGAGGCTATTCAAATTGGACATTCACTGCTACCAGTGTGTGGAATTCTTTAAATATATTTCATACAGACGAAAATACGAACCTTCCTAAATGGCTTGAATTATCTAATTTAGTATTTATTATAAATTGCATTATTGAATTGCATTTTTTTTTAATTTATTCTTGACAAACTTCTGTAAAGACGAATGACGCAAGGTGGGATTTTCTGCAATAAATCATTGTAGGAATCCCCTTCTGTGCAGAGGTCATTAACTAGGAAACTGCATCGTTCATTAAAACAAAGAGATTGGCAAAACTATGAAAATTAGTTCACAATAGATTCAATAACAAAGGAAAATTTACGAAAGAGCCGCTCTTCCTCAAAACAGGTATAGTCCGTTAAATGATTTAAGAGATCCAATAAAATAATAAAATTTAGTTCACTCTCGCAAGGACTTAATGAACATGGTTATATATTGCCACGATAAATGAATATTTAAAATGTTTCATGATGACAACTTTAATCAAGTCCAATACTCAAAACTACCTGCTTTGAGTTTTTAACGACACATTTGGTAAAATCTCTTAAGACACTTAACAGACTATAGTTTGTAGAATTGGGATTAATCATAATATCAAAAATCCACACGTGTGAAAATCGATAAGATGAAGCCATTTATTACCTCCAAAAACTCCAGGTTTGATTTTTGATTGGAATTAATTTAATGTTTTTATAAATAGTTATATTAAATTATCTATCTAACAAGGTAATTTAATGATACTCGACAGGTAATTAATTATTCACGATCTAAAACTAAATTTATTTATCTATTAATCTTATTTTAAACAAGTTCCAAACACCAAACTACCTGCGCTTTGGGAATATTTCACTATGCTTCATCAAGTTCATTGTTACTGAATCTATTGTGAATTTTTTACTTTCATCGATCTCTTAAATCAGTGTACGTACAGTATATACTGACCTTTATTTCTGTAATTGAAATGCAATGCAAGTGCCATATACTTTCCCGGTACGTACAATAAAATGGTTAGGTACGTAAATTGTTTAATTTAGAATACCGCAAATTGCTTGCTACTGGTTACTGAATTATACCCTCTTTCAATAAACAATGAATCATTCTACATTGTCCGATACAAAAATTACCGATTTTTCAGAATCAACGTCATGGAAATACTTTAACCCAATTTGTTCACGAAACAATGAGCATTAATTTTTGCAAGTAGTCCACAACAACGTAAAACCCCGGTTATCGTCCTTTGATTTGGAATTTTTGAGTTTTTGATAAGATCAACATATAAATTCAGCTACAATTAATCAAACCACATCAGTATAAACCAAGTGGTTAATCCTTCAACAACTATACTTTTAATAAGAGCGGAAGAAGATTCACAAAAAAAAAATGTACCAACATAAATTATTATTGTTTACAATTTCCGCTATTTTCCTCTGTGTATCTACAATTGATGCTAAAACTTATGGTAGATGTGAATTGGCTAAAGCATTATTGAATAAATATCATTTGCCGAAAAGTCAAATCGCTACATGGGTATGTATAGCGAAATATGAGTCTGATTTTGATACATCAGCACAAAATCATAAGACCGGTGATCATGGTATCTTTCAAATCAGTCAAAAATATTGGTGTTCTGCAAGTAATAAACCAGGAAAAGCATGTCATACAACATGCAACAAATTTAGAGATAATGATATAACAGATGATGTTGCTTGTGTTAAGAAAATCTATGATGAAACGAAACGATTGCAAGGTAATGGTTTCTTAGCATGGGTTGCATATAAGAATCACTGTACCGGTGATAACAGCAAATGGACAAAGGGATGTTTCTGATTGTTTACAATAAAATTTCTAATTGTTTTAATTATTTTGATGATCAATAAAAACACTTGAAATAAGCAAGAGTATTTTGTTTTCAAAATATAATTGAAGGGCAATCAACTTATCGTACATTGCGACCCAAAAATCCTATTTTTTGGCAATAATCCAAATAAAATTCCGAGAAATTGATAAGAGTAAAAAATAAGCGGCCCCCAATCAATTTTAAACATGGACCACTAATTGAAAGATAATTTTTAAGTAAAAAAAAACGAAAATATCTCTGAATCTATTTTAAGTGAATGGATAAAGATGATGATTTTCTACAGAATACCACTCAACGATTTGCACTCACTTTGGATTTTCGACAACAAAGTTGAACAGTATTATCTGTATGTTTTGATAAAATATTCCGCTAAAATGACCACACTGATAACGGAACATTCTAAATCAGTCGCGTAGCCAGGTGGTGGTAGTGAAGAATATCGGCCGCTTCTCCCGTCTTTCTGTAGGAACATTGGGGAAATTACAAGAACTGCGATTTATTTCAAACTTACCAAAGGTCTTAAGTCTAAAGCAATGTAATCTCATCATTCTCTCACTTATTGGAATTTTTCAGGTTTAAAAATAAGCTACGGCTAACAATTGCAAATGTCATTAAACCATTTTCTATATATACAGTATGCATCATCTTGATAGGCATATAGGAAGAAGCATTGTTTCGGCCCACATTCATATCTATTACATGAGTTAGAATGAGATAAAGAAAAACCGGCAAAAGCTGTATAAAACGGCTCCATTACTTGTAGTTTCTAGATGAAATGTTACAGCCTGTATATTTTCACTTTTCAAGAAAACTAAACAGGGGACATCGCATTGCCGACAAACTTTCATAGAAGCGATAACCTGGGATTTTTGACCAGAATGCATTCGTCAAAACCAGTCTCACCCTCTCCGACCACAGCTACTGGTTATTCTATTGATTTGAATATTAAATATTTTCTTCGAATAAATTCCAGGAGGAAAACGATAGGATCGTGTAAAATTACCAATCTTGTCGCAATTTATTTAGGAAAAAAGTAAACTGATTTGTCATGCAACTACCATATCTATGGTTGCAAATTTATTTAAACAAGAATTGGATTTTCCACAGGATAAATTGCGAACATGGATTTTCACATTGTTAAATATGAATCAACTACTAATGATAAACTCAGTGATGATTTTGAATATAATATTATTAATGATGATGCAGATGAGATGATTTTAAAGCTTGGACCCGACGTGCTATAAGTATCATGATGACTATAACACGAACTGGGGAAATGGATGTAAATTTTTGTTAATTAATGCAAAATATTTCACTAGTAACCGATAATTATATTTAAATAAATTATAAGTGAAGTTGTTTATCATATCACTTTTCCGATTAGTCCAATTTACAAAAGAGGTTACTTCGATCTTTAGATTGATACGTTTGATAAGCACTCTCAAAAGCTTAATAAACCAATAAATGCCATTATTGGTCACAACAAAGAACATTAACCCCTTTCGATCAAATTCGTAGAAACACTTATTTTTTTATTAGGGAAATTCCTCTATTGGTTGGAATAAATCTAGCCACTTGAATTCTAAAGATAAAATTTGATATAAAAACGCGAATCGTTGTATGAATTGTTCAGAAAATAGTCTAACTTCCAAAAGTTAACTTAACACAACACCACATCATGAAGTGTACAACAGCAAGTCTAGTACTTTTAGTATTATTCTTCACCTACAGTGAAGGTAAAGTTTTCGATCGTTGTGAATTTGTAAGAACAATGCGTAATTATGGCTTCCCTGAATGGCAAATACCTGTATGGACATGTATTGTAAATTTTGAATCGCATTTCGATACAAATGCATTAAATACACAAACCGGTGATCATGGTATCTTCCAAATCAGTCAAATTTATTGGTGTTCAACTAGTGGTGCACCTGGTGGTGGTTGTAATGCAAGATGTTCAGATTTCCACAATGATGATATATCAGATGATGCAGCATGTGTTAGAAAGATTTTCAATGAACATCAACATATTTCTGGTAATGGTTTTAATGCATGGACAACATATCCAGCATATTGTAAAGGTGATGTTTCTTCATGGACAAATGGATGTTAAAATGCAACAAATAAAACAATTTTCGTAAATTCAAACTGTAAACATATATTTTGCCGTAAGATAATAAAAAAAAGTTTATAAAACTTCCTTGTTGTTTACTCTCTAACCGTACTACATGTTTCATCATTCGCATTCCTTAATGTTTATCTGTACTAACCTTTATTTTTTGAAATTACAATTAAAAAAATCAGTAAACATGTTTGTATAGAATTAATATCACAAAATAAAAATTAAAAAATAATTGCGGTTGGTATCAATAATTATATCAAGGCGTCCAATAATCCATTTAGAGTAGACTCTCTCTGCAAGCAGGTAGAATGTACATATGTTTAGTTATAAATCACAATATGATCTTGTGGTCAGCAGTCAGGGCAGCAAAGTCTCTTAACCTGCGTTCTTGGAACCGCAGCGTTGACCGGATAACGAAATGGTCAGTTATTCCGAAAATAAATAAAATAGGTTCAAACAATGTTATGAAGCAATAGCTCTCATAAGCATCTGGGTTGTTTGTACCAATGACAAACAACAGTGGCAATGTTTCACAATTCCCATCAAGTCCTCTGTTACTAAATCTATTGTGAATATATTTTAATGTTTTCGTCAGTGTACGCACAATAAAAATTGAGATAAGGATTAGAATGATCAAGATGATAGCGATAAATCTCTGAATTATTTCAAAATCCCTTGAAAAGCCGTATGTTGGTTAATGAAGGCAGTCAAAATATTGTTTTTTACAAATAAATTAGTAATTGAATCGTTCACAAAAAAAAATAATAAGGAAACGAGGGAACCAAAGGTTGAAAAAGTGATCAGATTTGAGGAAAAACCGAAACTTTCTTTTCAATGTTTTGAATAAAATTTGCGCCGTTTAAATAGTTATTGTCATTTTCTAGAAAACAGGATTTAAAGTACTTGCGGTATTTGTGTTTACAATAAACCGAAGATTATTTTTGGAGGGCAATAAAAGGGGTAATAAAGCAACATTCGCAAAAGAACAGATTAACATTACCTGCAGATAATAAACAAAAATATTTCAATACAATCTTTTCTAAAACTGGTAATTGAATCTTCCACATCATTGATTTCGAAGGATATTCAAATTCCCCAGTCCCTCAAAGATTCTCTATTGGCTCAACAATATGTGGGGTTAAACCCACCCTATCACATGTCACCACCCCCCAGGTATCAATGAGAAAAAATTCTATCATACAATTTTAGTTTTAAATTAGCATCCATACTATCAACAACAAATTTAGTTGGTCTTCTGGTACTTTGTGCGTTAAACAATGTCTACATTTATTCTTGCTCACGTTCCTGGTGCAGTATATCCGGAAAGAAGATTTTTGATTGTAGAAAAAAAAGATGTGCGATACGAACTATGTGATGGTCTTAAAAAAAATTCGAAAATCATCTATAACAAGAATGAAGATAAAGATATGCGTGTAGTTTGTACAAGTAACGATTTTCGATTTTTATACGAAAATTATGTTGAATTAACTACCAAGTATATGCAAGAACTTGAAAAAAGTATTGAGTCTGAGAGGTATTTTGCAAAAATTCGAGCAAATTTGCAAAAAAAACTAGATGAAATCAAAGAATCTCGAGCAATAAAGAATAAACATTGTTGCGTTTCTGTTGAAGATGGATTTGTTGAGTTTGGTACGAATCGTACAAGAATTTCCAAAAAGACATTCGACGGCATCAACTGGTCTTCACCTGGAAAAGCAATAAGTATTTTATTGGAAGCGACGTTTACAAGAAACCATTTGGCAACTCATACATTGACTGGTAAGCCAGGTAATGCAGTTCGTGGCAAAACAATTAAAGGGGCATTAGATACGAAAATTGTCGACGATATTGTGGAAATTGTGACAATAAAGTCTAATGTTACGAAAGGTGATGTTCGGCAACGTATTACAATCAAATGTGCTGATGAATGTAAACGTCTTAGAAAAGAATCAGAAGGAATAGCGAAAGCTAAGAAGGGTCATGGAAAACGCCGTTAACGTGCCTTTTAATAATGAATAATAATAATTAGTTTAGTTTAAGTCAATACTATTGATTGTTTTTCAATTGAATGTTTGTACTAATTTCTCTCATTTTTATAATAATTCTATTTAATCTAATAATGAATCTATGTAAAATTATAATTTGCTATAATTAATTTATGTAATAAATATAAATTGATAAAATATGCATTTTAATTTTTCCTATACGAACAACTAAATCTCAAAGTTTAGCTAAATTAGAGAAAGATAACATTTGTCGTTAGGTTTAAAAATTTCTCTCTAAAGCAATTTTGATTTATAAAAATTCATGCTTCCTCTTCGTCCATTTCGATAAGAACACTCTTCAAATTTAAAGAGCAATTTTCCTATCAAGTAATTATTACCTCTTATCATCTCTTACTCGAATTACCGTCAAGGACATTTCAGAGATATTTAGAAATTTGTAAGTTAATTTTGTTGGAAAATCATAAATTTTACGAATATTGTGTTTTGAAAAGCATAGAGAATGCTGAGAGTGTTGCGTCAAATAAAAGTGGTGCAATCAGGTATATGAACAAAAAACTACAGGTAAGGTTAGAGCAATGTGGAGTAAAATGACAAAAAATGAGTAACCGAGTAAATTTATTCCCAATCTGACGGGCATTCGAGATTACTCTGTCGGAAACACTTGTTCCCTGATTTTGTAGTGATTTTCTTAATAATCCATTATTTTACAAGTGCTCACTGGTGTTTCAACTTTTATTGTGAAGATGACCAACTGAAATTTACATTTTTATTCACAGAAAGTCATCATTATCATCTTGGTACTAGAATTTGTAATTTTTATTTAAAAATGGCGAATGCGCCGGGAGAGCAAATATTATCTTTCATCGTTAATTGTAATTTAATTCTGAACACGTTATCACTTTCAACAGTATCGGGGCATTTCTTACATAGTCATCTAATAATTTCCATTATTTCCATAATTTTTAGGCTTTTACAACAAATCTTAAAGTGAAACGCAAAGAGATAGTCCTGCTGCTAATCTAACAATTTAGAACAACTTTAGTTTTAACTTTATGAAAATCCTAATAAACAGAGATTATGTACAGAAAATTTAAATGAATGCCCTACAGGCCTACCAATTTGTTTTTGAAAAAATTATGTCAGATTCTTAGAAAAATATTCAAAAATCATCTCTCTTATATAAACAACGGAGTATATCTTAAATGAAAACGTGGATAAATTGACAAAATCAATAGACAATCGTGGATTATTTACAATAAATAATTGATGAAAGTGTATGGCAACGGGCATCGATTTTGCAATCAGAAAATACAAATTTATTTTCCAAGGACTACAAAAATTCCAAATACAACAAATGATTATAAAACACTAGCCGCCGAATTAATTGTAAAATATGTAATTACCTCTATTGATTTACAATAAATTAATTATCAACTAATATAATAGTTGTTATCATTATATTATTAACGCACTTGATACTTTTGATTGATATTATTGATATATCTACGTCTTAATATTTACAATAATATTATCATCAAATTTCCTGTTGTGGATGAACGTAAATTGTTGTAAGAAAAATGAAATTGTGGTTATCCAAAACTGTTCTAACTGCCATCATTTGCTCGTTAACAACATGTATTGTGTGTCTTCTATTAGCATTTATTGTAGTTCCACGCAAATGTAACGAAAGCATTCAACAGGTATTTATAATTTTAATTTGTTTTATTTTATTTTTTTTAAATAAATTTAGAAATCTTCAGAATTTCGGCTTAATTGATAACAATTTCGAATATAATGAATTCATGTCACCGTTTATACTACAATACCAAATCTATTTCTATCATATTTCAAATAAAGATGAAATTATGAATGGTGCAAAACCGATAGTGACGGAAATAGGACCTTATATTTACAGGTAAAACGTAAATACGATTATCAGTAATTAAGTGGTTGATGTGTTATCAAATCTTAACAGATAACACTGATTTCTCTTTTAATTAATCCATCAATTTTTTTTTCGACACAGAGAAGTTCGTAATAAAATCAAAATTCGTTCGGATACTGAAACAATTACCTACAACGAATTCCAGCAATTTCATTTTGATGCAACAGCATCTTATCCCCTAACAGAACAAGATAATTTAACAGTTTTTAATTTTCCATTGATGGTAATTAGTTGATTGAATTCTTAAGATAATATACGAATTATCGTATTTTTCTAGTTAGCTTTACAGAAAGCTGAAACTGACGGTCGTACTAGTTCTTTGAAAGATTGCCTTCCACAAATTCTACCTGAACATAATGTACTCTTTGTGGAAATGCAAATTGAGCAATTAGTGTTTGGGGGATTTGAGTTTTGTGGAAATTTACAAAACACTAATTGCAGTGCTATTCTAAATGAGTATTGTGCAAAATTAGAAAATAATCGATATATAAAGAGGTTAAACAATTCGCTTGAATTCTCTTATATGAAATATGTAAGTATTTTACAGGTTTTGACCAATTTTTTTCTCATTTTAATTGAAATTAATCTCTAATTGTAAGAGAACTTCTTTCAATAATACATTAACCGTAAATAGAGGTATTTATAATGAATCCTCTCTTGGGGAAATAACAGTTTGGAATGGTAAATATTTTTCCGAATTTTGGGACAATAAAACAGTATGTAGTCAAATTAAAGGAACCGATTCAACAATATTTCCACCGAAAATCAATATAAACAAAGATTTGAATATATTTTCCACTGATATTGGTCGGTAAGTTGGTTTTTTCTGTTTTGTTTTATTGAGCTGACGTGTTCCAACTTTATTGCATTAAAATAGTGTAGCGTATAATGAAAATCGATTGTAATGTTGAACAAAGTTCATTTTCAATTTGTTTATGGATATGTCAGCAGTGCCGGATTAAGGCACAGGTGAGACAGGTGTTAGGGGGGACCGGGTCCTTCCAGATCTTTGACGAGACATATGTAGTTCAAACCTCTTGAGAAACACTTTTTTTGGGATTATTGAGTTAGTCATTGATTAGTGCTAAACAGATCCCTTCTTTGGTGTAGGTAACCAAATTGGGTAGTTTTGAATTTGGATCCCCCAGTTTTTAAAGCCACGCTACGCCACTGCCCTATTCCAATATTGTTTTACTAATTGAATTTTCTCTCTTTGGGTACGATTACACTATCAAGTTTAACCTGTCAAGTATAGGTATGTTTTCACTGATTGGGAGTGCGAAAAACAGTTATGTATACCGTTCTAGCCAGTGGCGTACGGGGCCGCCGGGACACCGGGAAATTGCCCGGTGGGCCGGGCCCCATGGGGCCTACAGAAGGTTTTAAAAACATGTATAAGAAATATTTAATTAAAAATTGAAAATAAAATACATCTAAGAATTTACAACAATATATTTGCAAATATATAGGAGGGGGCCTTTTTATATCGATTTGCCAGGGCTGTCCAGTTTACCCAGTCCGCCACTAGTTCTAGCACTAATTGAAACAAAGCTAACTTGAACAATTAAGAATTGATAGTGTAATCGTACCCTTATTAGCTTATATACAATAAGTCAACTTTTTTGTAAAACCTCGAATACTTTTTTTTGTAAAAGGGCGCCAAGATAATTCAGTCCGGCCCTGTATTTAAGTTAAGACCTTGTTCAGGGCTGTAGCTACCAATGATGTAGCTTGTGCCTCGCGCATGGGCGCCAATTGGTCGTTTTTCCATTATTTTTTCAAATACATCAATGCTAATGATTGACACCAGAACGTAATTAAAATAAACAGCAATTAAATGTTGAATGAGCTCATTATTTAATGTGCGGCGTCAAAATATTTTGCATAAGGGGGCTCGGTAACCTAGCCGCAGCCCTGACCTTGTTACCCAGTTTTTGTGACAATTTTGTTACTGAAATGTTCTTTAAAATTGATTGCTCAGCGGGAGTTTTTGGTCTTTGCACGCCCAATTTTATTGTACAAGATCGAATATTGCACAACATGACAAAGCAAATCGTTTGTGGAATAACAAGACTTTAAAATAGCAGTAGAAGACAACTAAAAACCAGGCTATGATTGACTAATTATTTGATTTTTTATCACTTGAACTTCGATTACTTGTTCAAGTTTGAGAAACTCATGTGTTTCTATCCTTCTCGCACTCATTGGAAACAAGCCAACTTGAACAGCTTGATAGTGTAATCTTACCATAAAAAACAGTTTTACATAAAGCAAAACACTACATGTTGGCGTGATTATAGAGATTTATTTGTGAACATTTTCAATAATACAATAGAAAAGCAACATTTATAATAATGAAGTAATGTAGTATAGGTAGTTAATATGATGATGTTGTGCATGTGTTCACCAGTATTTCTCCAACACTTTGACCAAATCCTTGGGATCAGTACTAGGACCATGTCGTTCAACTGGTTGTCCATTTTTATCAATAATAAATTTGGTAAAATTCCATTTAATAAAATCACCCAATGTACCACCTTGTTTATGTTTCAAATATTTCCATAATGGATGTGCATCATTACCATTCACATTGACTTTTTCAAACATATCAAATGTAACATTCTTTGTTTTGGCAAATTGACAAATATCAGCATTTGTACCAGGTTCTTGACCAGCAAATTGATTACATGGAAATGCTAAAATCCTCAAACCTTTCGATTCACCATATTCATTATACAAATCAACTAATTCAGCATAATTGTTTTTTGTATAACCACATTGTGAGGCAACATTAACAATTATACATACATGACCTTTGTATTTCTCCAATGATACATCTTCACCATCAATTGTACGTGCAGAAAACTCATAAATTGATTTGGCTTCTTTGAAATTCTCTGGATTCGACATCTTGGTAGTGGTATTGTTGTTCTTCACTGGTGATATTGTAGCAATATTACGAACGAATAAACTTGCAGCTATTCCAAACAACTGTAAACCACCAACTAACATTAGTTAATTATTGTTCTCGCCTAAAAATTGTTCAATATTCTTATATTGATAACCAAACAAAACACGACGCCTAACGCCTATTGACGCTTATGGCGCAATACCGGTGAAATTCAGCCGAGTCATACACACAACGTTGCCGGACTTTTCTAGACTAATCCATGGATAATTTTATTTTTTTATTACTAACAGGATGCAATTAACGATATGAGGAGACGAAAGGTATCACTGAACTTTGACCAAAGAGAAACTGACTTGGTTTTCGAATTATCTAATCTCTTCGAGATGAATCCATATGAGTCATCGTCCTGAATTTAGGTTAAATAAATTACGATTAATTGGTTATATTTTATGTATGTTAAATAATGGAGATGGCCCTAGAAACGAATAGTTTACAAAATAATACTTACTTTACTGGAAGTTTTCAGCATTTGCCCCATTTTCAGCACAAAACCTGATACTAAATAGTGGTGTATAATTGGTTGCATACATTCAAAATAAAATTATAAGACGCAATTACGATTGTTATTTATTGAATACAAAATTGTACAAAATTACAACAATTTCTCAAGAGATTCAACCAAAGTCAATGGTTTTACAGCTGGGGCATGTCGTTCAACCGGCACACCTTCATCGTTGATGATGAATTTGGTGAAATTCCATTTGATATCTTTGCCTTTAGGTCCAGCAAGTTTCTCTTTCAAAAACTTCCATAATGGATGTGCATCTTTACCATTAACTTTGATTTTCTCAAACATATCAAATTTAACATTACGCTTCTCAACAAATTCACAAATCTTCTTAGCATCACCTGGTTCTTGGCCACCGAATTGATTACATGGAAATGCCAATATACGTAAACCTTTCTCTTCACCGTATTTGTCGTATAATTCAACGAATTGTTCATAATTGCTTTTTGTATGACCACAACGGGATGCTACATTTACAATTATACAAACATGACCTTTGTATTGTTCCAATGATATTTCTTCACCATTTAGTTTTTTTGCAGTGAATTCATAGATTGTTGTCGCATTCTGCCATGGTTCTAATTCAACTTGCTCACCTTTTTCATTTGTAGTTTCTTGCTCAATTTCAGATTTTTCAACTTTTTTTGTAGCTTTTCTTGCAACTCGCTTTTTTGGCGGCATCTTGTCAAATACACATAACCTCAAACAACAATTTGCACCGTCGTTGAAATGCGTCATTTCAAGCGTGTACCCACTCATTGATGCCACATCTCAAATTTTATTAAATATAAAAAATTGTCCAGACTTATAATGTTATTAGTACTACTACTATATAGATTATTAGCTAAAGTAGTAAACTAGAGAACACGTTGACTTAATAATAACTAATAAATGAATAAACATACAAGAAAACTGCACTATTTCAGTAATACTGGCAATAGCCCATTGTCTGTCAATAAAGTTTATAATTAGCTAAATGTAGGTCCAATTTATAAAATATTTTTCAGGACTTTTTCTGTAAATCATATCGGCAATATCAATTTTAAAGGCATTACAGGAGAAACATTCCAGCTGGACGCAAAGAGTTTTCATTCATCTTATGATGATTCAGCAAAAGATTGTTTTTGTACGAAATTAACACCTGATACGGCCAATAAAAGACAATGCTATTTGAATGGAATTTTAGATTTTCAGTCACGTACAGGTAAAATAATCATTTATTATAGAAAAATAATGTTGAAATATTGATGAATTAGATGCACCAGTACTGCTGTCATTTCCACATTTTCTTTGGGCTGATCTTAGATATCAGATTTCCCTTGAAGGACTTGATCCAGACGAAAATCTCCATAACAGCTACTTTATTATTGAACCGGTAATATTAATTAATTAATTGATTTGATTCGTAATTTATTTTTGTAGAATACAGGAATAACTTTAGAAGGTGTTCATCGATTACAAATCAATGCTATATTACGTCCAATCGATGATGTAGAAGACTTTACAAGACTGCCAAGAGTTGTGCTACCTATACTGTGGACTGAAGAAGTAAGATTTGTTTAATTACAAACAAGTTTTGATGTTTTATAACCATTTGTAGACATGGTCGGCTTCTGATGACACCATTGATGATTTGAAACAGTATTATTTCTATAAAATCAATCAACGAGAAGCGTTTAAATGTGGTCTAGTTGCGTTTGCTATACTTGTAGCAGTCTTCTTTACTTTCATTTTGAAATATAAATTAAGAATGGAACAAACTTTTAGAGAAACAAAATGTTTAAAGTGAAAGAAAAATGACTGATTTATTATCAATACAATTAAGAAAATTCCAAATATATAAATTAATTAATTATAAGTCATATATCGTGGTGTTGCTGAGAATTTCGCATATGATTTAATAACCTTATTGACAGCTTCCAAAAAGTCTTTCTCTGTAGCAACCTTCCGTCTAGCTCTAATAGCAAACATACCAGCTTCAG
>JAZBGY010001003.1:0-32217 GCA_037414755.1 Lydus trimaculatus | reverse complement strand
GATGTATTAGATACATGGTTTTCATCTGCATTATTCCCATTTTCGATATTCGGTTGGCCGGATAATACAGAAGAATTGCGGGTATTCTATCCAACTTCTCTATTAGAAACAGGACATGATATTCTCTTCTTTTGGGTAGCGAGGATGGTGTTTTTCGGGCAGAAATTGTTGGGAAAACTACCATTTAAGTAATTAGCTTTGTATTTATCTAACAAGGAGAGGGCACAGTCTGGGAAATTCAGATTGGGATTAGGCGCTGTATGGTGGTAGTTTATCGTTAAGGTGTTATTCTACTAATATATTAGGACGCACTAATCAGTCATTTTCGAAAAAAATACGTTCAAAGGTTTCATTATTTAATCTCCACTTTATGTCTGTTAAAATACGAAATACGATCGATTACCTAAATGGCGCATGCAGCAGCGCGTTTCTATTTTACCCAGATGTTCTTTTTGTTTAAATTATATCATAATTTTTTATCAAAGCGGCTTTTTTACAGTATTCTATTTGAAAAAATAATTCAAATGACATAAAAATACAAATTATGATCTTTTATGAATGTAATACACAAAAACCACAACATTGATTCTTACATTTTGCTTGTTGACTATTTACCTTAAAAGACCACTTGGCTTTTTTCTAGCAATTATTTTTCTGTTAAACAAAATGTGCTCATAATTTGTATTTTTGTTTCATTTTAAACATTTTTCCAAATAAAGTGCATGAAAGAAAGTTGTTTTGATGAGGAAAAAACGTAGAAAAGAGAATCGAACCTACAGCTTCTGCATGAGAAGCACACGCTCTCTTGCCTTCGCTAGCCGACCAATTATGATAACAAACTATTTTTAATGTATATAGCCTGCCACGAAGTTAGGGAAACTTTGAACGCATTTTTTTCGGAAATGGCTGGATAGTGCGTCCTAATATTTTAGTATAATAACACCTCAAGGATAAACTACCATCACACAGCGCCTAATCCCAATCTGAATTTCCCAGACCGTGCCCTCTCCTTGTAAGAGAAAATCACGATTATGATTGCGTTTTTTTTTTGTGTGTGATTATAGAGAGGTGTATTTACATCCGATAGTGCGCGATGCTCACGGTCGCAAAATGAGCAAATCATTAGGTAATGTAATCGATCCAATGGATGTAATAAATGGTATAACATTAGAAGATTTACATAAACAATTATATGATAGTAATTTAGATCCAAAAGAGATAGATAAAGCGAAAATTGGACAAAAACAAGATTATCCAGATGGTATACCAGAATGTGGTACAGATGCTTTACGTTTTGCATTATGTGCAATGTGTACAGGACGTGATATAAATCTTGATATATTACGTGTACAAGGTTATCGTTTCTTTTGTAATAAAATATGGAATGCAACTAGATTTGCATTAACATATTTTGGTGATGATTTTCAATCATCAATTACAAATCATTTGATTGGTAATGAAAAAGTAATGGATTTATGGATGTTAAGTCGTTTAGCAACAGCTGTTGATGATGTTAATTGTGGTTTTAAAAATTACGATTTCACATCAATTACAACAGCAATCTATAATGTATGGTTATATGAATTATGTGATGTTTATCTAGTAAGTTGATTTTAATTACTAAAAATTACAATAAATTAACATTAAAATTATAATTTAGGAATATTTAAAACCGGTATTTGCTAGTGGCGATATTGAAACACGTAAAACAGCACAAACTACTTTATATCGAGCCTTAGAAATCGGTCTACGTTTATTATCACCATTTATGCCTTTTATTACTGAAGAATTATACCAACGATTACCACAATCTCAATTAAATCGAGAGAATTTTCCAAGTATCTGTGTAGCACCATTTCCTACAATAGAAGAGTGTAATTGGAAAAATCCCAATATTGATAATGAAGTTGATTTTATACAAAAAATCGCTAAAGCCATCCGATCAGCTAGAAGTGATTATAATTTACCAAATAAAACAAAAACTGAAGCATATCTACAAACTGGTGATAAAATAATTGAGGAGATTCTTGAAAAATATCTTGAAGCTCTACAAACATTATCGTATTGTTCGAAAATTATTGTAAATCATCAAGCACCACAAGGTTGTGCTATAATTACAGTTTCAGATAAATGTCAAGTGAATTTATTATTAAAAGGTCTAATAGAACCGACAAAAGAGATTGGAAAGATACAAAAGAAAATCGATTTTCTACAAACAACGAAAACTAAATTATCACAAATAATGAAAGCTGATGATTATACAATCAAAGTACCGAAAGATGTGCAAGAGGCGAATAGTGAGAAATTGAATCAGAGTATTGTGGAATTGGAACGATTAGAAGCTGCAATTAGTGCGTTGAAATTAATGGAATAAACACTAATTATTTTAATGTTTAAAATTTTTTAGTAATTTATTGCATTTCTTTTGTTTATATTTTAATTATTTATAATAAAATGGTGATTAGTTGGCTTAAATTTTGGATGGCGGTTACAGTATTACGCGATATTATATAATGAAACACCTGATTATTGTTTATTTGTGATTTATTTGTTTACTGTAATTGTGCAAACTAACAAAATAAATTGATTTTGAAAATGATATAAAATCAATCATTTTTTTATCAATAATACGATTATCACAGCTAATTCTATAATTTCAAACCAAAAAACAATTAGTCTTTAGTTTGATTATTTTGTAAATTTTGTGGAATTTTGATAAATTTTAGCAAATTAAAGATTTCAGCTCAATATAGAAATACAACTATCTTCATATAATATATATATCTATATCTATCTAAATAAATAAATTAATAAAGCACCAGTTTTTATCGAAAACAATTTGGAAGCGTTCCACGATTCCGTAAAAATCCACCCTCAAAACTATCATTTACATTACATATGTGTTACGTAAAATCGATAGATTTAACGAATTCTGGTGTGGAATTTCTGATATAAATAAAATTTGTATAAATAAAACAATTAAAAGACAAATACTATTTGCACATTAATAAAAACGGTATAAAATTTTCTTTTTTTTTTGTGTTTATCTCAAACATCACTCGTTTGTTTTGTTGTTGTTTTAATCAAAAGTAGTCCATTGGCTTTGTGAATTGACTTTGTTGTTGTTAGTTGCAGTTGTAGTAGAAAAAGGATCAAATTTTTGTTGTACACTAGAAAAACTATTAAAATCTAAACCATACTCTTGTAATAAGTCTTGATCGTTGCGTGTTGTTGTTGTTGCATCACGTGATGGTGATGGTTTTGGTGTTTCAACATTTGGCACCGAACCATTATGTTTAACTTGATGATTCTCATATGTATATAAAGGATTCGATATACTCAATGGTATTTGATTTGATTTCAATTTCGTATTGGTTTTTAACGGATCAAAATCATCAATATCTGATGTTGAATCTAAACGTATCAAATCTTCCGTATCTTCATGCTACAATATTTCAATAATTATTTTGTTAAAAATCAAATAATTTTCAAAAAAAAAAATATTGTTTATATTAAAACAAAATAGTGAAACATGCAAGCAACAAATAAGACAACAAATTACCTTCCGCCTGGGCGAACAAGTTGGTGGTGATAATTTAACAATATCAACAGAATGTTGATTAGCAACATAAAATAGTGGATCCCCATTCTCATTACGACCGCCACCGATAACAAATGGTACATTACCAAATAAATCTTTATTTGTTGTATTTTTTATTGATATTGATGATGATGGAGGAATTCTAGGTGGTGGTAGTGGTGGTGATGTGAATACATCATCAGGTGATTGTAATAAATTTTCAGTTTCCTGTGATATTGGAATGTTTGTTGTTGTTGTTGTTGAAGTTGGGAAATGGAAATGTTTTGGTGGTGATGCCATGGGTGCACCACTACGTATTGGTGGGAATACCCATCGATCCGGACTATTATTATTATTATTATTACTACTATTAATTGGTGATGTAGAATTGATGGAAGTATGTTTGAAATTTTCTAAACTTCTAACTGGTTTTAGCTGGAAAATATGCCAAAAAAAAACAAAAAAAACAAAATACCAACATATAGAAATTAATACACAATCAAGCAACAAATTGTTTGAATTAGCCGTAATTTTGTTTACAAAAATAACCAACATTGTGATAATTATGCGTATTTGTGTGGGTTTGTAATTTTATTAACAAAAACATAAAATAAGCTTTAATGTTTACATATAGACTTACAGATCTATCTACTGGTGGTGTATCAAGTCGTAATTGTAATAAATCTTGCATTTCATTCATCAAATCAATTCGTGGAAATTCAACAGGACTTGAACTACGTGATGAATCTAAACCATCCGGTGAGATGGGCTGTGAGACCGGACTTAAAGGACTATACGCCCTATACAAAATTCTTATTATAATTCGTATTATTATTATTATTATTAATATAAGTTAACCTTTCGATTCCTGCACTTTTGAACGATAATGGTTGATCTTTTCTATAACTAGTTGTAGACACACTAAAACCAGCAATTGTACGTCGTTTGCCTGTTGGTGAATTTGGTGCTGAACGTGGTTTATCATTCGGACTATCTAAACCATTTTGTAATTGTTGTGGACCTTGATTCTCTTTTAAACGTGAACGTAAACCACGATAGGCACTTTTTACACCTTTACCACCATCTTTTACCTTTAAAGCGAAAAAAAAAATCGATCAAATTCTAATATATCAAACGAAAAACGAGTGGAAATTTTTACAACTTTATTAAAAGGATATTCGATACGGATCGTATAAAGTAGAGAGATTGTATTTCATTTGAAACGATAACAACGACCCTGGATGAATATATTTAATAAGACAAGACATTTATTGTTTATTGTAGAACGGAAGCTACGAATAATAACTAGATTTAATCAAAATTACATTAAATGAGTTAACTACAGGTTGTAAAGTTGGAATGTTTCCATTACAAAATAGAATAAAGGGTAACTTACAGTTTTTACTGCAGATTTCATAGCAGGATTCGCCTGTAGTAATGATGAAAAAAAACAAATCATTATTATTAACGCAAGAGTATATTTATGATAATTACTTTATCTTTAACACTCTTAAAGAAAGCTGATCCTTCTTTCTTCATTGTAGCCGTCCAGTCTTTGTATTGTTGTTTCAATTTAGAGCCTGATTGTACTGAATATCGAAATGTTTCAATTTCGAATTCATCCGAAAAACCTAAACCGTTATTCAACATTGCTAAACGTTCCTCGATAAACTAACAAAAACAACAACAACAATAAAATTATTTATTAGTTAATTGACGTATAATCATATTTACCTGTTGGAAGATTTGCAAATGTAGCATTTCCCTAAGGAACGGTTGAAATGATACTGGTCGTGTTTCAATAAATTTCTCTTGATCGAATGTTATCTTTTGGGCGTCTTGAAATTTCAAACCATCCCGATAACCACCAATTAATTGTACTAAAGCACGTAAGAATGCTCTAGATACACCATCACCTAACTGATCTGACTTATTTTTCAATTGTCTCTTCAGGGACGTAATCTAATTTTATAAAAACATATCTCAACTGAATATAAAACAAATTGATATAACAACAAACTATAATCTATTTTTATTATTATTTAAAGAAGATCCGATTATTATATATAGTTTAAATTGAATGTGTTGGAGAAAGAAAGAAACACTTACAACTTCTTGTGGTAAATTATTTAAATCATCAAATGGTGTTGTTACTGTATTTGAATCAGCATCGAATATAACTACCTCACCAATTTCATGTCGTTGTACATTCTAGAAGAGATCGAGAAAATGAAGAAAATTTGTAATTTTCCACCTACAATCTAAAATTTACACAATAAAGCCTCAACCACACCTGATACACACATTCTACTATCAAGTATCTTTTTACATTATTCAAACTAAATACATCTTGCATCATATATATTTTATAAAATTATTTATTTAAGGTAGGATCTTGTTGTTTATCGAATAGATTTATTAATGGATATTGTCGCATATAACAACAAATCTTTTCAAAACGGACGTTACCGTATCAAATTGATAATGCGCATCATCCTTTTTCTACTGAAATTAAATTGTCATGTTGAGGTCAATGCAATTGATTGTTTTCAACAAAAATAGAGAAATATAAGAGACAAAAAATTGATCTTCATTTTATACTCTACTGCTTTATTATAGCCGGATATATGATCTTTTATCTTAAAGGTAGATCATTTGTCTTTGTAGTTTATGGTATTGTAAGTAATCTACTGTTAGTAACGTGTTGATTAATGGTCAAGACTGCATAGTGAAAACTAATAGTACAGTGATATCCAGTTTATTACAGAAAAATCTGATTTTAATCGAAATTTTACGTTTATTGAGCTAGAAGATTTATTACTTTTACTGACTTAAAGTCGAGTCGTCCAAATCAAAATCGACGAAGTATAGAATTAATTTCGTATTGAAACAATTTCAATTCGACTTGACAAACACTGTTTGTTTGTTGTTGTTTTTTTTTTTAAATCAATTAGCAAAATTAGTTCCAACAACCAGCCAAGCATCCAAATCGCCATCCATTTAAATTCTATCTACGAATTTGTTAAATTTAGCACCATCTCTAACAGCTAACAGAAATTCATGGCTTTAATTTGAACACACTTTAATCCCTTTTTCCTTTATAAGTTGACTGTACGAACTTGTAATTTAAAAATCGTAATAAAAGTGAAATTACATAGTAGCAAAATCAATCGTGCATACATCCGGACTATTTTACCAAAACTTTATATGTATGTACGTGCATGATTTTAATTTAACTGACCACAACATTATAATTTATAGGTCTCTTGTATCGTGTACAATCACGAAATCATTTATCCAGTCTACGTTAAAATGAGGCAAAAAAAAATAAAACGATCACGTAACATGTCATAGAACTTTTGATATGTTTCTAGTAGAAAATTGAGTTTCTCTTATAGAAATTTTGAACAGCTAATGTGTTAGACAACTTGACATCTTTTGTAAATTAGATTTAATAGAAGGTGCACGATGTGAGTACACTCGAATAACATTCAAAATTAATTTCGAATTAATAATTAAACCGGAAATAGAGATGTGTGCGAATTTTGGTGGATGCGCCGGGTGTTTTATTAAATAAATTATTTAAATATACATTTGTTGTATTTTTTATCGACTCGACAAGGTTGTTGTTGACAGTTTTCTATCAGGAATAATTAGCAACTTCCGTTTCCTCGTATGTAGAATTACCAACAAAACAAAAAAAATTGTAATTAAATAACACCACTACAACTCACCTTCATGACTTCATCTGGTACACCGATAAGGAATGGCATTGGTGCTAATAAATAATCAATCAATACCATTGGTAAAACAGGTATGAATATATGTTGCCATATCATTGGATAAATAACATCATTAGCTGATTGTACACAGGCACTGAGGCGTTTCAATGATTTCGATGTAAATATTATTCGTCTTTCATATAACATTGATGCAAATATTATCATCATATTGTGTGGATCGGCAGCATTATAATATTCAGTCAAATTTCTCTAAATTTAATTAAAATTTTGTTTTTTTTTTAATATAAAGAAGAATGTTAAAAGAAATAAAACTCACATTCTCTGGAATGCTGGGTAATTGAAACGGTTTCGGTACTTCTACTGAGAATGTCTATGAAAAATCAATTGTTAAATTTTCATAATAATTTATTTAAAATATAGAATAAAACACCTACACTTTCACCTCTATTGAAATGTACAGTAAATGTACGACCAGGATCTGCTAATTTTGCATTATAAACAGTTGAAAGGAATTCGATTAGATCTTCTGATCGTGGACTGGTCATTAATACAGCAATATTATCTAAAAATCTTAATTTAACATTAATATTAACAATAAATAAATTAACGAGATAATCAAGAATTAATTAATTTTCTATTATTTGTTCAAAATTTGGTGTCAAGGATCAATACGCCTACAATAATACATCAAGAATAATTAGATTTATATTTGATTAGAATTTAGTTGTTTTCTCTTGAGATTTCCAAACAATCACATCAACATAAATCAAAAATAATCTTTCTTGACAACTGTATGTTGAATTCTATCAACAATAGATGACTTTTCGTAATTTCGAATACAGTACGCGCCACTTAACGTGATCAACTCTGTAACGGAGCCAAATTGACAACAATAACCGTATAATAATAATGTTCGAATTACTGTAGTATTCAGGACCGTCGAGAGACGTAGGATGATGCGGTAGAATTCCCCAAAGGGCGTGCCTTGGGGTAGAGCGAGTAGAGTGATCGCGCTAGGCGCTGGTTGAAAAGGAGCGCTAAAATCGAACCCTGAAAAGCAACACTTCAATTTGTTCATTACTTAACAAAAATTGAATTATAATTGTTTCAAATGGTATCGATCGAAGGGTGCCGAACAGGAATTTCGTTGCATCCTGATAAAGGACTAGGGCTGCCGCTGATTCCCCAAGCCCATTTTTGTTTGCAAAACAAGCTATTTTGTAAAGAAAGTTATAATTCATAAACGAACACTACTTGGAGCCCACATATTTTTTTTTTCATCGACTCCTCTGGTCATATTAAACAGCGATCACTGTAGATGTTGTTTTGAAACAATCACATCAACTTCTATGGTAATAATCTGGTTTACAACGATAAATCTTAAATCATAATAACGTAGGTGTTGATTATTCCATAATAATTAAAGTAGGTGTTTAATAACAGAGCCGGATTAAGAAATTTGTAGTACTACATGAAGATGGAAGAAATTTACGTTATTTTGCATTTTTTTTTTACAATCCTTATTTCATGGAGTTTTGGGAGAAAAACAAAATAAATTCTTTGATAACAGCGCTTTTAGAATAGATTTTACTGTTTTATAAGGAAGAAAAAGTACAAAAAGAAATTTGAAGAAATGAGGGTATATTTTATGAATCACTTTTTGGTGAAAGTAAATATTTAAATAATAATAAAAAAGAGGTGTCATTGTTGGTTATTTTCATCTGTGGTCTTTGCATAATTGTATGCAAAAGAATTAATCCGGTCTTGATAACAATACGGTCGACGTACTTTTAATATATAGAACATATACGCACATTATGAAACAATTGGCCAAAGATAAGATAAGATTTAACAATTAAATTTAAAATGAAATAATTACTCATCAAGATTTGTCTTAATTTATTAATAATTCTAAATATAAAAAGAAACCAATTAATTTGCGGTAAAATATGATAAATTGGTGTCATTATGAATGAAAAGATTCCATTTATTAAAATGTAAAACTTGATATGAATAGTTGATGTGTTATAAATCCGGAAAATAAACATTGAATTATAGATTACGATTGAAAACAGAACATTCAAGTATTGCAATTGGTAACACAAACAATCAATCATAAATTTAATATTATTAGAGAAAACATTTGCGGATTATCAATTGTCATTATTTATTTTTATTATTTGTAATAAAATCAACCAGATGTATCATGTATGTACATTTTTTTGAACAATAACATTATAAATAGGGAAAAAAATGCAACTCTATGTAATTTACATATAAATTGCATTGTAACAAATACAAACAACAATCATAGATTCGCGTTGTTTTTTTGTTTGTTTTCAACTATAATTAAAGGCTATTTACCTATAAATATTAATTGTCATGTACAGTAAACTGCCTCTTAACCGGTCTCATCATTTTAACGGACGACTATTGAGAGCTACTGATTGTTTATTTTTGTTAACTCGTTTTGCGATTTCTTGTTGCACTGTTGTTTCAAGAACAGGAACCACACGCATGCGGCTAAATAATCGCAGCGATTTAAAAACTTAAACTTGTTTTAGGTGATGTAAGAAACGCTTCCCGCTTAACCCCACACACCGAGGGTGGGAATCATTGGGTAAAAATTCGTGTTCTTCTTTAGATAACTGGTGCGTGTAGTAGACCGTGCGTTCAAATCAGATGAAGAAGAAGCCCTGTTATTATTAGCTCTTGCTGAAGATGAAAGAAATAGAACAATTTCAATTTACTATACAATTATCATGTTTTAATTCTTTTCCAATTTGATCCCAAACTTTATCCTTTTTCCGACTATTTTTATATTGTCCATGAGACAGATCATATAGAATTGGATAATTTTTTACAATTTCAATTAAATTTTCTGTTATTAGTAACGCCATCCCGCTGTAGGATGCGGGAAGAACCGTGCTGACTGCGTTCTAAAATAAAAACGCTGTTTATGCGGACTTACCGTCGCGGTATCCCGCATCAGTGTGAATACGGTGATATCCCGAAACGGCCCTTAGTCCCGCGCCGGTGTGTGGGATCCTTTATTGTTAGACACTAGTTGCGGCGATCAAAAAATCTCTGTCGCAAAAATACTACAAGGTGCACACACTGCGACAGATGAATCGTACTTTATGAGTAGTTTTCCAATGGATGTCATTTAAGCAGGTTGCGTGATTGCCCTTTTACTTGTGTAGAAATGTTATAAGCGGCGGAAGCAACGTTACTGAGTACATCCAAGTTTTTCTTTTATATTACAGAGCTGGTTTCATTTCATTTTCTTTGACAAGTACATCATTATCAATCACTGTTAATATTAGTGCCTCCAATCTCCAATAGATTCGTTGTCAGACATTTTGGCAACACCTATTTACTCTGTTTTACACAGACATCAGTACGAGACTCAATTAGAAATACGGCTAAACTATCGCCAGTGGGTGTATGTCCACGCCTGCTCGTATGACTTATTCGGGTAGGGCGACACTCGGATCGAAGGAAAAATAAGACCAGTTGCATGTGGATGTGTTTTATTTTTGCGACAGAATAATCGTACGACTAGAAATCGCAAGTGGAGTCCTAGTATTACTTGCGGCGCGACTAGCGATAGTTTAGTCGCACTTCTGACTGATTGTATATGCCTTGTTTTGGTATCTGGATGAAAGGCTACAAATACGTGATGCTAAAATGTCCGACGGAGACTCTACGATGCTTCCGCCGTATTATAATTTCTCTCCCAGAGTAAAACGCAACACTACGATTTATCTGTAGAAGTGTGTAAACCTTGTAGAGTTTCTGCGATAGCAATTTTTTTGTCACTTTTCAAACAGACTGTCCAATTCGTTATCCGTCCAAGACTCCAATTGCAAGTGGGCCGATTAAAGGATCCCACACACCGGCGCGGGACTGCGGGAGCGGGAGCGGTAGCGGTAAGTTGGCGGGACTAAGAGACGTTGCGGGATATTACCGTATCGGTAATACCGCGACGGTAAGTCCGCATAAACAGCGTTTTTATTTTAGAACGCAGTCAGCACGGTTCTTCCCGCATCCTACAGCGGGATGGCGTTACTAATAACAGAAAATTTAATTGAAATTGTAAAAAAATATCCAATTCTATATGATCTGTCTCATGGAGAATATAAAAATAGTCGGAAAAAGGATAAAGTTTGGGAACAAATTGGAAAAGAATTACAACATGATAGTAAATTGAAATTGTTCTATTTCTTTCATCTTCAGCAAGAACTAATAATAACGGGGCTTCTTCTTCATCTGATTTGAACGCACGGTCTACTACACGCACCAGTTATCTAAAGAAGAACACGAATATTCACCCAATGATTCCCGCCCTCGGTGTGTGGGGTTATGCGGGAAGCGTTTCTTACATCACGCGTTCGCGAAACGCTCCCGTTACCGCTCCCGCATTCCCGGCGCCGGTGTGTGGGAGAGTCTACTGTAGATATTTAAGTGGATTCCCTAGATACAACGGGGAATATCTTCAAAGTACAGTTGAATAAAGTCGATTTAAGTACTTATCAAGTTTTGTAATTAAACTAAATAACTCTATTGTAAAACTATTAGATCGTATACGTTTGCTTGATTGTTTTATAAATAAACTTTAAACAAAAAAATAAAATCGAAAACGATCAATATTTAAACATCTACTAAGAACTTAATGTTTTTTCTTAATAAATAGATGGATATGTAAGACAGGGAAATCCCAAATTGTATTTGTTAATAATAAAAAACAAACAATTGAACAAGTTGTAAATTACGTATTTTAACAAAATTATTATTTATTAACACTATATGGTGTAATTACCGTATTTATAATTAATTGAATATAATCTACGTTGATATAATTAACGTTCACATTCTCATAAATTCCCCATTCTATAACCATTTCAAATAGTGTAATTATTCAGAAATGTACTCTTTTTTTTTAGAGGAGAAAACACGGAATTGGGGTTCATTGATCTTAATCGATAATTATTAGAATGTACCACAGAACGTATGTGTAGTAATAAATAACCATCATACTTATTTATTTGATAAGAAGATACCGAAAAAAAAACACAGATTGATCTCCTTGACCTTATCCTCGTGTTTTTAAAATAGCGGAAAAAGTCACAGTAAAAACAACTTGAAATCAAATAAAAGACAACGTAACAAAACAAATTGGATTTGTATGGAAACACTAGGATTTGGATCAAGTCCAAACAATACAAACCGATGAAAATAGAGAAAAATAACAACAACAACAAAATCGATCTATTTTCCATTGATAGACGACAATTTGGAAATATTCTAACAATGAATCATTTAAATGCTTCAAAGACCTTTATGAAGCAATATGTTGGATTAGTCATTGTAATAAATTATAATATTTGTAATTTACCTACAACACCTTTAATTAACAAATAGTAAAAGTTGACAGGAATGAAATACCGAAACGTTTCACTCTTTACATTACCAAAAAAAGATCTACAATGCTTTCCTATTGTTTTCACACCGTGTGAGATTATTAAAAAGTAAAAAGAAAAAGAAAACATTTCCTTAATGAAAAACAAAACAACAGGTGCAATATTCTTTAATTCACATAATGCAGACTTGTTTTTATTAAAAAATTTAGTACTCTTTTTCCATTAACAGATAAATTATTAATTTCCTGATTATCTCTCTACTATTTCAAAATGATTATTTGAATAATTGATGACATACTTGTAAAATGCATGATGCCAAGGTAGATAACTTAAGACAACAATTGCAGTTTCCGAACGTGGATCATGTCGACAAAATCCATACGTCCATTTCGATTCCAAATCAGTTAAAACAAACGAATAATGTTGGATAACAGTACTATATTTCAACAATAAATAAATAAATTTAGAAAAAAACCAAAAAAAAACAACTAACTAACTTTTCTAATTTATATGGATATGCAAATTTCGGTACAGATTTTAATACTTCTTCATCTTTGTACTTATCAGGATATTGTTGTATTATCCATGGTTCCTTATCATCTGTTGGTGGTACAACTTCACAAAAACACTCAAAAAAATGCTTAACATTCTCTCTATAATATTTAAATAGAAATAAACACAAATTTTCATTGATAAGATTGGTGAAAAATCATAAAATTATATGAAAATTTAACACGAAAATCTACCTGATTCTTGAACCCATGACAACAACAACAACAACTGGTAGTTTTCAGCACAAATACAAAATTGATTAACGTTATTTTTTCAATAATTCATTAAACATTTTTCTATTGTTGTTATTTATTGATTTCAATATTATTGAATGGGAAAGGAATTAAATAAGGAGGAAAAAGGACACCACCACAAATTATCATTCACACAACCAACTCTGACACTGACAACTGACAGACTGGCAGTAAATAAATAGGTTAGACAAAGATGACATTCACAAATACCACTAATTGTAGCTACAATACTGTTTTAAAACAAACATTACAATCTATAAATATCAATATCACTGTAAGACATAACTTTTCAAAATTACACAAAAATTGTATTGAAAACTATTAATTTAATGCTAAAAAGTGAATAATTAGAGATATTCTGTTGTATTCACGCTACAATTAAATATGTTTGTTCTGGTATTGTAGGAAACTGTAAACTATTAGGCGCCACTTATTGACTCCTAATTCAAAATTTAGGACAATTTTACTAATTTACAATACAGAAATACATATTTTAGTCTTAAATTATCCGATATTTACATTTTTTTATTTTATAAGATTAGACAATAATTAAATTAATAGATTCAGAATTATTTTGTTGATAATGTAGGTTTCTTTCTATATTCATGACAGATATCGTTGATCGAACCACAATGTCAAATTCTATATGTTTCAAAATTTTTACTGAATTTTGTTGCTAATTCCGCTAATTTATACATCACGTGCGCTATATTTTATACAATAACATCAAATAAAACAAGAATTTATGTTGTAGTGAGTAGTAATTTTATTTTGATTCTCGTTTTGAATCAAAATATTCCAATTCATGTTGATTTGGTTGTAGAATACTTGGCAACACTGTTGACAGCTGTCAGATCGTATGTAAACATAACCTAATTTCGTGGTGATACAGTTGTCTTTTGGGATGATTTTAAGGAGAAATATCTATCCAAAATGTATATCAGACGCTTGTGTAACACTATTTGCATTAACAATAATACCAATTGTTTATTATTTTGAATTATTTATTGTATTACCGAAATACTATGAATTATGGAGTGGTTGGTTTGTATTTCATTTTCTAACTGGTACATTTATATTATTCAATATATGTTCAAATTTAATTGCAATAATTATCTGTGATACAAGTATAAATGGACGGATATTATCACCATCATCAATATTACATACAAATTGGCGATTTTGTTCAATATGTGAATGTTTAACACCACCACGTTCATGGCATTGTAACATTTGTAATGTGTGTATATTGAAACGTGATCATCATTGTATGTTCACTAGTTGTTGTATTGGCCATCATAATCAACGTTATTTTTTCATATTTGTCCTTTATATATTTATAGCAACAATATATGCGTCGTATTATAATTTATATTTTATTTTTGAATTTTTAGAATTCGGTACATGGCAATCAATTGTTAAATTAATATTCCCATTGGCCACATTATTTGTTGATTATTCAATCAAACAATTACACATCTTTCTAGTGTTAATTATATTAATTACATGCGTTTTTTGCTTAGTATTGTTAATCTATCATACCGATTTGTTATTGAAAGGTCTTGTTACACATGAACGTAATCAAAAATTGAGCGAATACGATTTGGGTTATTATCAAAATTTTGTTAATGTATTCGGTAAACGATGGTATCTAGTTTGGATTCTACCATTTGTTGATAGTGAATTACCACATGATGGGATCAATTGGGACACGAAACAATCAATGAAAGCCAAATAGATATTTTTACAGAAAGATAATGTACAAAAATTACAAAATATATGCACAAATTATACTTATTGATAATGGCACATAATCTTAAATTGGTCGGTAACATTGCGTAATTTCACCGTTTATCATTAAATCACAATTAAAATGACTGTATTTCTATTGTTAAATAAAATGATTTTATAAATTCGTTTTGTTTCTTTTAAAATACTGCTTCTTCTTGACTATTCCGATTTGATGCTGATCTAATTTGTAGCATTTGTATTAAACTGGCTTTTTCCCGTTCTAAAGCTGCAATTCTTTCACTTTTCTTCCCAACTTCCTGTGGACGAATCAATCAAAACTTCAGCATCTATTGATTTATTTAATTTAAATATGGTTTACCTCAGTTAATAGACGATTTTGTTGTTTTAATCGATCGGATAAATCGTGTGATTGTGGTGGGTAATGATGTACGGCTAAATTCATATGAAGCGGTAAACCGCCACGTTCCCATGTATCGGTAAGTGCGCCCAAATGTCGATTAACTTCCAAGACACGGGCTCTTTGCAATTCGAGTTTCTCCTGTTGGGCTTCCGACCATGGCTCCTAAAACGTAGCCGACTATATAATTTACCAATTAACAGACAAACGGTATAATAGCGAGTAGATAGAATGTTAAGCTTATTAACAATAGATAATGAGAGAATTATAGTTTAAAACAATGACACACAGAAATGATCGAGCTGTAACAAAAACGCGATACTTTCTATTTGTTATCACAATAATGGGTGTGTACAATTCCAACAATAGTATAGAAAATTTCCAAGGTGAGTTATTTCAAATATTTTTATTACTAGAACTGTAATTTTAATGGTTGTTTGTTTATTGTTATTATTTAATAATTTGCCAAAAAAAAACAACAATTAAGCAATCGGAAAGTAGGCCAAAACAACTGTGATGCAATCAGATCAACTCTCATTAAATCTATAATCCGGAAATTCCCATCATAATAATCGTCATCATCGAATAGTGAGAGAATCTCTCGATGAAAACTAGGTTAGTAGTATTTTGTTTGAATAATTTTTAAGGTGTTTTTATTTGTTGTTTTTTTTTGTATATTTCAGTACTTACAACATGTCCCATACGACCTAAATATTTCATTTTCTCTTGTACAACAGCGACTTGTTTCAAATACCATTCTCTAGCTTTTTCAACAGCATTCAAACCTTGCATTAGTACATCTTTTTCTTGTTCAATTTGTTTCATACGTTTCAACATGTTGTAATCGATGCCGTTTTGTAATGTATGTCGACGTGGTTCACGTCGTCTTACATTTGCTTTCTTTTGATAAATACCAGTAGCAACTACCGGTACTTCATTTTGGACTGCAGCCTTACCATCACCTAGACTTCTTCCAGTTCTCAACAATCCTGGATATTGTTGTTGTTGTTGTTGCTGCTGCTGTACTTGTTGTTGTGGTGGTTGTTGTTGTTGTTGTTGTGATCGTTTCTCTTTATTTTCCTGAACTTGATTCATCAAAATACCCATCTGCCAATTTTGCAAAGCTGTCCGTATTTCGGCCCGATCAATATTACCAGAAGAGACACCAATAGCTGTACGTGGTGGTTTTGGCGGTCCATACAATGACGGTTTATGAATATTTGGAACCGGTTTTTCAAATTCAATTTGATTATTATCTTTATTTTGTGGCAACAATTGTGGCATACTAATTGTACGTTGTTGTGATGACATTATGTTGTTTGGTCGGATTGCAGCTGTATTATTCCAATTTTGTTTTGGTGCATTATCAATATCTAATAGTGGTGCGGATGGTGGTCGATTTGTTGATTGTCCACCCACGTCTGTGGTACGTTTCAAACCGTTCTCTTGACGACGTTCCACTTGATTCCTTAACAGACATATCTTTAATCCAGCACAGAATCGTTCAAAACTCAACATACCATTTGGTGGTGTTACTTTCCGTAGACTTTCCAAGACACCTTTTGGTAAACCTTTAGAACCATCATCTTGCCAACGATTTTCAATATCGGAAAAATTCACAAAACCTGTTCGTTTATCATCCATTATATCAAATAATGTACGCATAGCTTGAACAAATTGCTTTGGTAAACCATCAAGGGTTGAAGATTGTATAGGGGATGACATTGTTTATTTACACTTAACACTACTATTTAAACTTCCGTATTGTTTAAATAGAAACACGCCGCACCTTCAACAACAACATTAGAATAACAACAACTGCCCACTCAATAACGTTCACTCTACTAGCTATACCTATCTATACTGTACCAATCGCAATCACTACCTGATTTCTCTACCTGGCTGATCTAAACACGTTTTAGTTGGACTCTCCTAGTTTATACGTGGCGCACAAGAGATTGGAGTTGTTGTTGTTGTTGGTGGAAGATCGGGTATATGGCCGCAGGTATAACTGTACAGTTTTGAAAAAGTCAAGACGAGTAGAGTAGATGACCTTGCTATAATCGTATGAAACAATAAATTTAAATATAAAAGGTAGACATAGGTACGATCGTCCATATAGAATCGTTTCTTGGAAAATGAAAATAACAGAACATTATCGATATGTGTGGACATATCTGACACCAATCTTTGATTAATGTAACCAGTCACTTTGTTGATTTGACATTGTTCTCATAAGAATTATAGAAATTGGCTAGAGACCTAGATTATTGTACTTTTTTTCTACCAAAGTATGACAAATGAAGAAATTTTTCCAATTTACCGGGTATTATAAGAAATAATTTACGTGATTTTGGTTTTAATAATAATGCCACCACAACAAACCATGAAATTTTGAAGGTTTACGCTTGGCTAGAAGCTACTTGTTTTGTAAACCATTCTCGCTCCATAATTAAGATGATTAACATTCATTTCTACTGAAATTCTATAGTCGGATCAGTGGCGTAACTAGAAATATCGGGCCGTTACGCAATAAGCATATTACGAGAGATCCCCTTTCTTGATAAAAATTAAGAAGAAATAAATTGTTTTAAGGTATGTTAAGTAAGTCAACAACAGCAATAAGAAAACGGGGAACCGGACCATATTTTGTTCGATTTGGGTCTTTATAAAATGAGCCCTTTGGTTTATAATAATTCATTTCCTGCAACCACGTTTCTAACACCGAACACAGAAATTCGTCTATCCATCATGATTAGGCCAATACAGTTTTTACGGAATATAATGTTATCTAACAGGTATTCTGAACTATACCGTAAGATTTTCAAGAGTAGGCTCATAGGAGAAAAACTAGCAACAACCAATCTTATGACTTTGAAATAAGTTGAAGTAAGATGGCGAGAAAGCACGTGGTCAGGGGGTGTTTCTCTCGATCTCACTTCAACTTATTTCAAAGTCATAAGATTGGTTGTTGCTAGTTTTTCTCCTATGAGCCTATTCTTGAAAATCTCACGGTATACCTTTGTTTGGATTTAAGAGCCCTTCCGCATTGCTAACCCTTACTATACAGCAACTACGCCACTGAGTCGGATTAATTCAATTAATCGGTAGAGCAATTCACGTTTTTATTTTCAAGCAGAAAGGGAAGTCATTAAGAACAAACTGTTACTCAACTCCATTTAATTATTTAAGTAGATGTTGTAAACAAATAGATAGGAGTTCAAATTATTAACATTCCATGGAATGTAAGCTAAGTATCTTTTACATATTTTGTTGACGATAATTACAGCTAATTGCAGTTTAAAGCTCAACATGTAAAAGGAAATGGTCAAATGTGTTTTGGAGAAAAATCGCCCTTTCAATCATTCTGTACTAATTTTGATTGGTTCCATGAACGAATTAGAATCACAGTGAATCTCACTTAAGTTTCGCATAAACCAACCTTTGTAAGAAACGTGCAATAATTGGTATTCCCTGTAACATTCCGAGTAAGCCGTAAGCCACAGCTTTCATTTGTCTGTACAATTATAGAAAATTCTATTTAGAAGTTGGACTGTAAATTTGAGACCAATCGAATCGTAAATATGATAGAAATAGATTGTGAACAAGTTTGGAAAACGTCAATTCAACAAAATTGGATTGAAAGTTTGAGTAAGTTGCAACAAAGTTTGATATGCCAGCTTTAAACCTTACAACTTCATCAGTTTAATGAATTCTAAAAGAATTGCTATTGAATTTTATTGTTTCAGAGTAGAGTTACAGCTCAACAAATAATAATATTCCAACTTAAAAAACAAAAAGACTTGGCTTGTAAACTATTTATTTCAATAATTTGAATTGAGTAATTTATAAATAATATTTATAAAATAAGAAAGGTACATTATAAAAGGGATTTTTACTTATAATATTTACAATAGAATTACAATATAAACTATATAACTATAACAACAATATGTACACATTTTGATGTATACCCTTTCCTTATAATCGACTTCTTCTTCTTCTTCTTCTTCTTATTTTCTTTTTAAAAAATATACATTGACGGAGAATTGATGATAATTTGAAAACATGGACGTCGCTGGCCTGCAGCACAATCTAATAAAATTTTAATAGAACGCTTTATCAACAATACAACTATATTTTATTAATAAAAAAAAAATCTATAAACAATTAACTATTAGATTCAGTCCTTGGGGTTCCCAATTGTTGGATTACTCTTTCTTCGATTTCCTGCAAACATAGAAAAAACCAACAACAACATCAAAACAATACTTGAAAGTTGTATTTTTGAAATACAATTAATAGAAGAGTATTTTAATAGATTTTTGGTAGAATTTTTAGTGTGGAAAATGTGTGAAAAGTTGTAATTTAATAATGTGATTGTTAGTAAATTCACAATTTAAATACACCACCACCACCACCAATAGACCCCCAGTTGTTCTTTCATATTATCATCTTACCCTTTGTATTTCTGTATTACGTTGGTGTCTAGCTAATAATTCTAATTCAGATAAATGTGCCAAACTTTCTGATTTGAATATAGCTCCTTCTAATTCCGGACATAATTTTGGTATTGTTGATTGTTTTTTCTTTCTAAGCAATGATTTCCAAATTACCATTTGATTACCGCTTTTATTATCATGTGTTGGTGTTGTTGTTGTCGCAGTTGATTGGGGTGTTGTTTTAACCTCTTTCGATATTGTTGATTTATTGTTTATATTGTTGTTGTTTTCATGTTGTTGTTGTTGTTGTTTTGGTAGAGTCGGTGTATTATCTCCGGTAATATTGACTAGCGTTATTGATTTGGTTTTATTTGTTTGTGGGCCATTTGATGGGGAATACAAGGATATGACAGTTGTTGATTTGGCATTATGTATAGAATATGATAATGGTTTTGTTATAATATCATTACTACCGTTTAATGACGATGTAGTTGACCAACTTGGTGTTTCACCATTACTAACATTTGTTGGTGAACTATATCCTGATGTACTTTGTGATTCTGGATAACGTATAATAACGCTAGAATTCTTACCATTATTATTTGTTGTTGATGCTGTTGTTGTTGTTGTTGTTGTTGTTGTTGATTTAAATGTACATAAATCCGGTTGACATTCATTTATAGGTGATGCTATTTCAGTAAACGATCCAACAGCACTTAATGTTTTCTCACTTTCACTAGCATCACTATTACGCCATACTGATAATGGTCGTGGTTCTTTACAACCATCAAATGAACTTTTCGGTTCTGATGGTGTTGTATCGATAGTATTTGGACTTTCTAAATCTTGTATTAATTGTAATGCTGCTTCTAATTCTTTTGAAAATTCCGTATCACTATTACTTTTACAATCTGAATGTGATGTTGTTGCTGCTGATGACGATGATGATGATGATTCATGACGACTACTATTCTTTGAATCAGTTTGTGTTTTATCTGATATTGTTGTACTATCACTTTGTGGTGATATTAAATCTTTTTTATTATTAATAGCACGTTGTAATTCTTTCATTAATGATGCATATTGGACTTTTTCAACATGTGGACTAACTGATTCAACACGTCTCATCACCATTGTTTGTTGATTTGGTGTTTGATAATGTATCAATTCTTTATTTAAATCACAATTATCATCTGCAATCAATCTAGTTCTATAGATTGTTTCTAAACATTCATAAATTGGTGGATTTGATGTTATTGTTTGATTTAAATTAATATTTGATGAACTTGTTGATAATAAAACTGGTGATGTTGATCGTGAAAAACTTCTCATATGACACAATTTACGATCACTATTATTACTATTACTATCATCAGATGCTTCTTCTATATGAACAACAGGATTATCAATTAAATGTGTTTCAATATTATCTTTTATAACACCATTTTGTTTGATTTGTTGATTAACATTACCATTTTCTATTATTTTCAAATAAGATGTTTCGATATTCGTTGAACTAGTTGTTGCTGAATCAGCATCAAATACCCAACTTTGTGAATAATAAACTGGTGTGTGAGCTTTCACTGATTTCGGCTACAATAGAAAAATCAGATAATATTGCTATTACATAAAAATAAAAAACACTTTCATAATATTTGTGCAAGATACATTACCCTGGGAATTATGTATTCAATATCTGAGACTTGTTCGTGAGAATCGTGCAATTTCTTCTTTTTCCTATTTGTTAACGTTTGAACTGTTGTTGTAGTTGTTGTCTTATCAGTTGTATTTAATGGTGACTTTATTTGCATCGAACAAAATGCAAATTGACTATCTAAGAATGATACAATGATGACAGTGGCTGTAGCAACACGGGTTGCGAAACAAGCTAAAAGAAGAGAAAACAAAAATATGAGAAGATGAATATAATTAGAGTAGTCCGTCTAAAACTGGTTCGGTTAGTTTTTGCAATGAAACAACTGTTTACTCTTTAATTATTAACAAATTAAGGGCCAAAAATTTAGTGAAAGTCGATAATTAACGAAATTGAAATTATATTTAAAAATTTTAATTAGGAGAAAATTCAAAAAAATTTTTGTATTTACCTTCACAATCAACAAACAAAATGTGAATAAGTACTGATACGAAAGTAACTAATCGTGCGCATTATTTAATCATATTTTTTGAATGTTAAAAAAATTAGAAACAAATACCTTGAAACAAAAACAAGGAAATTATTTAAAAATAAATATTTCAACAATATAATTAATCACTTTCACTTATATACACAGTATTGTAGAACTATATGGGATATTTACCGTAGTCGATGAGCGTATGATTTGGATGTTGTTTCAATAACACAGTTGTATCGGTGAAATACAGTCCCCACTCGCTAAGGATGACATTAACACAATTGACTACCAATATTGAAACAGCTATATAGAGTAGAAATTCTTGCCGACGGGATGAGAATCGTCCCAAACATGATAACATACCTCCAACTATTCCCATGACGACATTCTATATCAACAAAAAAATTAAATTATTATGTTGTTGTTGTTGTTAATATTCTTAGAAGAGAAACTACATCCATAAAAGACAAGGCCGTAGGGCACGTGACTGACGTAAGATTACACGTTTACATTTACAATAATTCAAATGTTATATCATCGAAACAACAGGTGTAATAGTTAACAAACTATGACATAAATATTAAACAAATCGAAAATCACAAATAATTACTTTCCAAATCGTTTAAATTTTTTATTATCTCACTAATATCTAGACCATAACAAATAGAGCATGAATTTAATTTTAATTTGATACAATTTCGATTATAATTCAACTTTAGACATTGAATCCCTGATGATTTAACCCGGCGCATCCACCATTTTTGCACCTGTAGCAATTTCTTATAATAAATTCTCAAGATGTATGCATTCAAACGATGTAATATTTATAAAATACGTACTGTTGTCGTAATAAATTTCTCAGGATTATTAAAGTCGCATTTGTTCAAAGATTTGTTGGAAAATCCAACATTTATTAACGTAATTTCTACAAATTCTAGTGAAACTTTTCATTATTGTTAACTGCAAAATTTGATTATTCTATTGATATTAGACAGCATTTTGCCATTATAATATAAATGTAGTTTCATATAATTACAATTTATTCATGTACTTAATTGTATTTATCTCTTAATTAATGTGTAAACATTATGTAACTAGAGATAATTGTGTTTTTACAGGAAAGTGACGGATAGAAATAACGATAAGTAAATATATTGGACGTTCTGCTAATTGTCTAGTTTAGTGAATGTTCATTAAGAAGTGTCAATATGATTAAAACTTTCATAATTGAAGGTGCATAAACGAACATTATTAGTAGAAAGTAATGTTACGTTTATTGTTATCAATGTTTTGTGTATTTCAACTTGGACGCCTTTACAATAATAATGATTTCTCGACACATCAGCTTTCACGAAATAGACAAATTAATTTGTTTTTTTTTTTAACAACTACAATGAGAATTCCTAAAAATTGCTTTATATTCTTACATCATCCATATGGAGAATAAATTTTTATTACATAACATGTTTGGGTTGATCAAATTTTTATTCTCAACATTTCCGTTGCTGTTATACATCTGTAACCGAAATGGGTTTATAAAATTTTGATGATTTTATTAGAAAAAATAACCGAAAACGGTTTTTTTATGGATAATCGTTTATAAAAATAAAAAACAATAAGCAATAATTACGTCAGCATTACTTATCGTTAGTCGGCAATTATTTTTGTTTATTACTGGGTATTTTAAAACGTAATCAATATATTTATTGTATTTTTCTTAACTTATTTGTTGTAATGAATTATTTATGGTTTTTCCTGTGAATGTTTCTCGTTTTAAATTGATTTTCAGACTTAACAATGTGGATTTAGGTATCAGTTAAAACTGACAATTTAATTGAAAGTAAATCTGTGCCGAAATATCAAATTTTAATCGTCTGAATACTAAGGCGAAGTATATACACGGATTTTTTATAAAACATGCAAGATGCTTTCCGTTTTTTATTAATTAATTATGAGCTCTTTTACAAAAGTTTCTCTATTTATCTTTCATAATTTATTGTGTTTCTTTAATATTCCCAACTTTTGTCATCAATTTTGTCACATGTCTATTTAACTATCCCTATCCCTGGTTTATTTTAATTAGTTTATGAAGAGAATAGAAAACAAAAACTATGCTACGTTTCATTGTTAAAATGGAACGCCTCTCTAATCCAGAAATGTCCTGCAGGCTTACATCAACTATGAGTTTATATATGTTGTTTGAAAGCAACCCTCCTTTTCATAATTAAATCAACTTATCTATTATTCATTTATTTGCCCTGTAATTGAAATTTTACGATTATTTTGTATGGATGGTTGCATCTTTGTGTCACAGTTAAAATCACTAACACATAACAAAATAACGCTTATAATGCGGAAAAATTATATAATTAAATCAAATTTATACGGCATCTACTTTAAGGCGGTTAACTTGACTTATGCATCTAATACAAAACAATCGCATGTACGGTAGACTCGCTCTAAACCGATCCAATCGAGCTGGAAGTCTTTGTGAGAGAATAGTGAAACAGACGGTTAATCCAAGCTTAATAAAAAAAGTAAACAAGCAGTAGTCTTCCGTACGTTAATCCGATTAAGAGAGAGTCCTCAACTGAAATAATAAAGCCCGTTAATCGTATGTCCGGTTCAATGAAGAAGACGATTAAAAGGGAGTCTACTGTAATTTGTTAGAATCCCTTTATAACGTAACATGAGCGTTTTAGATTAGCGTTAGTTTGACGTTTAAAACGTGTAGAATCGCTATAAGGACAAATCTAAGAGAACTGCTCATTTTTCTCAATTGAAACCCTGTTAATCCCTTCTTATCTTGTCTAAGTCAAAGTAGACGTAATCTATCCCACTCGACCTCAGAATCTAACTGATCAAAGTGCAAGATAAAATGTTACCATCTTTTGATTTTTGTGTTGCAGTTGAAAATCACAAGTCCGATTCATCCGGGTACCGAGACCGAAAGAATCGGCAACTGAAATAATCAGATGTACGATTTAAAGAAGAGGACGATTAAAAGGGAGTCTGCTGTAATTTGTTAAGAGTAACAATAGAAAAATTACTAATCATTACACTAAGAAAGGTCGTTGTTTATAACGTAAGTTGCGCGTTTTAGATTAAAGTTAGGTAAAGTTGAGTGCTCATTATTCTGGATTGTAACCCTACTATAATCTCTCCTTATCTTATTAGAGTCAAGACGATTGATTCAAAATAAACGTAATCTAGGTTTAACGAAAATTGAGAGATTTAAACTTTAAGGAAGTTTCAACAAATTAACTGTGAAATCTAAAAATTTTCTCCTTATTTGATGATCGTTTTCTCTAATAATTAGAGAGTCTTGGTACTGTAGAAAACCACATATTTCACCGATATTAATGAGGAAAAACAACTCCTAAATCTGTTTAAATTGTGAAAAGATAATAACTATTTACTATTTACTTGTGAAAACGATTCTATTTGAAACTTTCGCTTATCAGTAATTTCCATCACACGTACATACAGTGAATGTTTGTCTATTTAACCAATATCGAAAATATTGTACCGTTATAACCGACAGAAATTGTATTTGAACATATTGACGTTAAAAATGAATTATAATCGCAGTATTATCGTAATAATAGATCCCATCGGTATTATTTTTAAACAAACAAGTACAATTCATCTATACGAACTAAACTTTGTCAAATCATTGAAATAATTATTTTAATTTTTTTTTTGCTATAAACTAGACGGATTATTTCATTCATTTTAATACTTGGAAATTACGCAATATTGAATAAACAAATAAATATAGAAAATAAACAACTTTCTGTTAGGGCATATGAAATTATTAAAATTATAAATTCATGCATGACAAATTTATTTCTTTTATCGAAAATGAAAATAATAATAATAATGTTGAAATACCATTTCAATTAGAAAATTTTAAATGAAAATATCCAATTAGAATTTCAATGAATTAAAATTTTACTACTGTTGAAAAGCAATAATTCCACACACACACACACAGTTTTGTAATTATTCAAAATATTTATGATTTAACAAGAAAAAGAAGAAAAAAGTGGAAGAAAACAATTAATACTTTCATGTACTACACAACAGTATAAGTTCCATCATGAATATTCTCACACATATATATATGCGTTTATTATTATGAAAACCGTGAAATTTTCGCAATAAATCTTTAAATAAGACAGAACAACAACAACATTACTTGGTGGTGTCTATTTACATGTTGAATATTACAAATCAGTTAAACAACCCACACAAAAAACATTTGCAATTTAACTAATAAATCTTTTTCTATCATTTTCTTCAACAAATTATTATCAAAGATTCGTCTTGTGTTGTAAAATATCCATAATAAGTGAGCATTGTGTCGCTTTACGTTGATACGATACGATTTCGTAGAGGAAAAAAAATCGGCTTCAAGCTATACCAAAATTGACTGTGTGTGTATGGTAGATGGGAGGAAAATTATAGAAATTACTAGAAGAAAATCGAATCAAAACACATCAATTTTGATGTTTTTGACACGAACACCAACATTAGTAGATGTTAAAATAGATAAATAGATAATTTACATTAATGATTTCCTGATTTTTTGGGGAATTTTTCGAAAAACATATTTTTTGACTAAAAAAGTGTCGTTAGTAATTTGGAATTGGGAGCACTTTTACAGCCCCAGCAACAGGGAAAACATTTGGACTACAGTATCTTTGGCTGGGACATGCTGTACAGAGGTGTGTGTGCTCGTTGTTATGATTTATGGACCAGGAACAGGAAGCTCCATTATATATCAAGATAGAACTTTAGATATAATTCGTATTGTAGAAGAGAAAAAAGTATAAACCTTCGCTAATTATCGTTGCTCAAAGTACTCATCAAAACTATAACTGTAATGATGATTGTTGTAGAAATAAACGTATTAATCGTTTGTAAAATATATTAGATGTTGACTGAACTTAACTGTTTTCCAATACAATAATAATAATAATAATAATAATAATAATAATAATAATAATCTATTATAAATTAAAACAAATATGATTTATTATCAATTGGTAAACTCTTATTAAAATATTATTAATTGTAATAATAAAGAAAAACAAATTGTAACAACTCACCCATCCTCCTGTCCATATATTACAATTTAAGTGGAATGTTGGTGTTGATATTAAAAAAAATATACCAGCAATTAATTGGGCAGCCCCACAGATCACATACACGGTACTCCATAGTATTTGTAGAGCTGTCCAGCATTGTCGACAGCCTGGACACATTCCGATCTAAAAAATTAACAACAAAACGAATGGTTTATAAATTTACCAAAAATTTTATTTATAATATTTGTCAGTTGGTATTCGAGACATTTTTTTGTTTGTTTGTTGCTTTCAAACTCAATTATTTCTGCATTGTTAACAACAAGATTCACATACAGGTGGTGGTTGTTGTTGTGACATTGCAACAAGTTATGTTGTTCATATGTAAAATTAATTTGATATTTGAGACATGGCTTGTCACTTTACAAAATTGTTACTTTCAGTTTAAGTTGTTGAGAAATATTTTATGTATTTTTTTTTTAAAAAGAAGATATAACGGGTGTTGTTTATCTCAAAACAATTATTGTTTAAACATTTGAAAAATGCTACCAACAGATTTGGGTTGTAATTGTATAACTTTCCGTAATTCTGTCGTGGGTTAAACGAATTTAGAGAATTACTTTATTTGGTCAGTTCGGTCATTTAATTTTAATGAGGACTTTTACATTTTGTCGTATCTGATTTTAGAAACATTATGAATTTAAAAAAAAAAATTAAGCAATAGATCTTAATTAAGAAATAACAACGCTACTTTCAAAGATTGTTGGATTGTTTAGGGTTTTAGAGTTTCCACAGTAGAAGTGTTAACATAAGCAATCTTTGATGTACGTAAAAGCGACCATAAAAGGGAACCAATGTTTTCCAGAATTGCGTCTAATTTTTCGATTTCTAAACAAACAAATGAAACAGGGTCCTTCTTATGCAGATAAATATAAAAAGGAGACCCTAGAGACCAACCCATTTCACCTAGTAGTGAGTAAACACGCACTCGATTTTAATTGGAGATTAATCGATCAAATGGATCTCCCATTAAACGATTTGGTACCAATCATTCATTTCCCTCAGAGGCGATTTTTCGCACTTTTAACATTTTCTAGTACAGACAAACATGAAAATTCGTGTTTCCCGTGATTAGTGTTGTAGATTTAACGTAGCCGATGTCTGGATGTAATTTTGCGGAGAACCAGCCTAAATTACAATTGTTTGTGGAAAATCTAATGGAATTTAATTTGACCAATTTACAACTTCTAATTCTACAAATCAAAATTCTAAATAGTCTTTACGCGTTATAAAATTCGTTATTTTCCATCGTAAAACTTTCAAGACGAAGTCATAAAATAATTTTACACTAAATAAAACAAAACAAAAACAAAAAACAAAATTATAATCTACAACATAAAATTAAATAATTTGAGTATCCTGGTAACTTGTACGATAAAACACTAATTCATCCCACAATTTATCTACAACAACAATATATTGTGTAAAATAAAGTAATTATTCTTTTATTATATCTTTTTTCATTCGTGAAAATAGAAACAATACAATGTAATGGTGTAATTTTGAAAATCCTGTCGGATAAGAGTTGAATTAAAAACAACAGTTATACACCTTATCATTAACTCGTCTGTTTACTACGAACATGAATAGTTTATCTGTAACTAATTAGGAGACCGATCAAATTAATGCTCACATGTTAAATTGAAGCGACTACTGGTTATAAGTATGTAGTTGGGAAAAATTCAAGGTTTTGATTTTTGATTAATAATAATAACAGGAAAAAAAAACACGAAAAATTATGGTGTAATAATATAGAATTACTGTTGACGATGACTCCTACCAGTACTCCATTGAAGTAATTTTTATTAAATAACGCTAGCTTCATCTGAGATTACCCTCCAAATGAACAACAGTACAAATTCGAAACGAAGCGAAATCGCCGTCATTAATAAGAATTTTACTTTATTTGCAGGAATATATATTGTGGAGGATATCATTAAGTGGTGGATTTGAATCAAAATTACCAAGTTCAAGGTTGAGAGTTTATACGTAATGCCAAATATGATCATTTCTATTTTTAATAGATAACTGTCAGTCGAATCATTTATTTCCCATTATTGTGATGATAATAATAATAGCAGATTTTTTCTATAAAATTGTTTATAATTTGTATTAGCAGGAGGATATTATGTCTGGATAATGTTAAGTTTACAGATGCATGACGAAAGGAAGTTGAAAGTACACACACAACACACAAAATAAAGACGATTCTATAATAAAAAATAAAAAAGTTTTCGAAAAAGATGCATTGTTTTCTTATTGTTAGAGAGATTTCCGCCATTTAATTCAAGGATAGACGATTTATCAACAATTTCAACAATAAATGGGAAAAAAACTAACAAAATACACATGATACTAGTACGAAATTGCAACAATAATAACAAACAACTAGATTTGTGCAGGTGTACTTGAGCTTCTCTATATTATGAAAGTGAAATGGAATCTTATAAGAAAATGAAGCATTAAAATGCTTATTATAGGATGATTATCTGTATAATAAGTGTAATAAACCGCCTATAGTTGTATATAGATTGGCACAATTCTCGAATCGAATTCTGAATTAATTCGTTTTATAACGATTTTATCAAAATGAAGAAGATACAATAAGATGAAATCAACAATAATACCAGATTTAACGCGTCTCAATCTTTCGATAAAAACACCAATCTTGGATATATTGGATTTTTTTCTATTGAGAAAAAAAGCGTCTATAACATAGTTTTTCCGGTATTATAGGATGCGAAATCATCCATTTATTCCAGCGATATCGTCTCAAACCATTTTTTCGTTTTTTCCAAAAAAAATATGATAAAAGTGAAACACTCACCGAATGTTTTAATTAAAGAAAATTCCTTTCTTATAAAACTGTTAACACGTTCTTAACATCTCTTCTAACAACTGACAATACGAAAGTTGGTCAGAATTCTAATATAAAATCATCAACAACAATTGGTTCTAAATCGATAAAAATGTTCTACGGTAGTAGGATTTAGCGATGATGATTAGTTGAGAATTCGACTGATTCCTGATTAAATCTTATCATTATCATGGAATTTTGTTGAATTATCATTGAAATTTCTACAAAAATTAATAGAAAATATTTTAATTTTCTAAATTCTGTATAGGGTAAAAATTTTAATTACCTATTAGAGCATAAAATTAAGGAATCTGTTTACATTCATTCCACCTTTCATAAACTTTTATTACAATTTTATTAATTAATTATAGTAATTTGTTACGGTAATTCCATTTTCTGTTTATATTTAATTAAAATAGCAAAAACTATGGTGATTTTTTTCTATTTTTTTGATTCTGAGTTTATTATTCAAGAGTATAAAGTTTCCACCACACTAGCTAAATTTAAAACTTTTTATTGTTGTCGTTATGCTTTTGAATTTATTATAATCCTATGCCAGGATTAAAGCTGGCAAATGCAACCAGGGACGATATGGTAAGGGTAGAAATAACAAACTTAATTTTAAAAACGACGCCAAATGTTTATTCTTATTAGACTTATTAGATTGAACGTAAAACAGGAAATTGAGCACGATTTAATAAGCCTTATAAAAATAGACAACCCTCCAAGATTCATTTTCTGGCACACCTCACACTCACAATCAGTACGTTTTGTTGTCAATTGTAGAAAAAGAGCTGGAAATGGCTGCAATTTTGCACCATAAACAGAAAAATTAATAAGTAGCGGATAAGAACAAGGTGCAGATCACAATTAGTGAAAAGAACAAGTACTTTAGCAAACTATTTGTTATTAATATTTAGATGCACTACGATGTATTAGAATGCCATTGAAACAAAATATCAACATGTAGACAAGCAGAAACGTACATTCCATCATTGGCACAGCTGTAAATCATGCATAGTTTCAAAGAAAAACATAACAAATCTGCATGTAATCGAAATGAAATTCTTGAGATGCATTGGAGGTTCTTGAAAACCGACACAGAATACTAAAAATGCACCACCAACTGAAGTACGGTATGAGATATAGTTTGAATCTATCATCAGGTGAAGGAAGTAATGTAAATTTTTCTCGAAATTTTTCAGAATCACTACAACAACACCACTATTTAAAACTTCTAAACGCGTTCGTTCAGTCATCCGACAAATGAACAAATAAAAGAAGTGAACGAGTTTATTACGGTTATTAAATAACATATTTCTAACGAGATAGTTGATAATGACCATGACAGAGCCGTCAACTTATAAGCCATGCTTGAAGATAATAAAATTTATTGATAATCAACTTCCTTCTTCTAGTTATTATTTAATAATAGATAGTAATGGAAATATAAATTTCCATTTTACAGATTGATTACATTGACCAAAATAATAATAATAATAAAAAAAAACAATCTATTAATATGAAAACTTAACTCCCGTATAAATATAAACTATACACTGTATGTGTTATCAACAACGCGTAACTGAATTTATTTAATTATAATTATCGATTGAATTAAAATATTACGAACACGTTTCGATGTTTCTGGTTGTTTTCGTATAAAATTTGATGATTGTAATTCGTTTGTTAATCATCACGACTATTGTCCCTCGTGGTTATACTTTACGATAATTATTGAAAATATGCAGGTCATTTTAGCGGCCAATCAATGACCTTTAATTGAATTTTAATAACAATTAAAACGTATATAAACATTTCAAATAATCACAAAGGAAATCTTCAATAAAATTCCCAAGTCCAGTCATAATATTCTATGATTCGTTTTATCTAATTGAAACAATCAAATTTTCAATCTTAATAAATTCGTTAATG
>JAZBGY010001002.1:3180-32283 GCA_037414755.1 Lydus trimaculatus | reverse complement strand
CTTGTAATGGTAAAGATTTAGCACAAATCTGTATTTCGAAAATCGAAATTGAAATGTGAAAATTTACAGGTTTTCTTCATTTCCTCGGCTTTACACCTCCTGTTGATTTAGGCAGTTGGGAACGTGGTGAAAATTATATCGAAAGTATTTTAGATGTAAAATTGTCGCCATTTCTTCTACTATTCGCTCAATTATTGATTTCATTCATTTGAATTTCCAGTATTTAGAATTTGGATCAACTGGTTGGGTGGATTGGAATATGGTTTTAAATCGAGATGGTGGTCCAGTTAATGTAAAGAATCCTGTTGATGCACCAATTATTGTTGATGGTGATGTCTTTTATAAACAACCAATGTTCTATGCGATGGGACATTTCTCAAAATTCATTCTACCGGATTCTGTACGTATTGATACGAAAATTTCAGGTGTACCATCTGGTGTTAGAACAATAGCATTCTTTAGGCCTGATAATTTAACTGCTGTTATCATTTATAATAAGTATGTATTAGTTGGATTGGTGTTTTTTTGTTATTATTTGAAAAAAAAAACAATTTTATCTTAACGAATCTTTTCAGAAATTCTGGACCTATTGATATCGAAATTCAAGATGATACAATCATTATCAGAGTAAATATTACACCTCACTCCCTCAATACTGTAATTTACTGATAAATTTTCTGTTATCATTAAAAAAATAAATAAAAATGGATGAAATAAATTGACTTTATTGAGCAATATTGATTATGAAGATCATTATATCCATATTTTGGTTTTTTCTACATCTTCTACAGATTATATAATTTGCAAAAGTTGTTTTTAACTTATTAGTGTCGTTGCTATGTTTTTGTAGAATTCACTACGGAATTTCTAGCGTTGGATTATCTTTAAAAGATTGATGGGTGCATCCACCATTTCTCATTTTATAGTTGCAACAAAAACCCTGTCCTAAAATATATTACTCGTATTAAGGCGGTTTTCCACTAAACAGACAAAACAAAAACACAACACAAACTCGTGTAGAAAAAAACTAAACCGCAACTTTTTACAGACTTTTTGAAGACTCGAGATTTCTGCGACAGTTGCTGTTTTGTTTTTCGAGTCCCGTTCGGAAGCGGTAATAGCGGCTTTCCACTAAACGGACTAGTCGAGTTTGTTGTTCAGGTTTTTCGGTACATTGAAAACTGAAAACAAAATTCGTACAAATTCGAAACTCTATTTCCACCAAACAGACAAAATATTGTCGGAATTTCGGTTTTTATTTCAGTCTATGCTGACAGTTTGTAAACACGCTGAAACTCTTTGATCTTACCGCTTCCCAACGGGACTCGAAAAACAAAACAGCAACTGTTGCAGAAAACTCGAGTCTTCAAAAAGTCTGTAAAAAGTTGCGGTTTTGTTTGTTTCTACACGAGTTTGTGTTGTGTTTTTGTTTTGTCTGTTTAGTGGAAAACCGCCTTAAGATCAAAGAGTTTCGGCGTGTTTATAAACTGTCAGCATAGACATTGAAATAAAAACCGAAGTCCCGACAATATTTTGTGTGTTTGGTGGAAATAGAGTTTCGAATTTGTCCGAATTTTGTTTTCAGTTTTCAATGTACCGGAAAACCTGAACAAAACAGAAACTCGACTAGTCTGTTTAGTGGAAAACCGCCATTATATTTGCATATTTTTTGTGTGGAAGTTGCAGTAATTCCAGTTCAACCCGAACTCTAGCTTGCTTCACTAATACTTTGTATGTTTTTACTGATAAAGAACACATAAATTATTTTACATTTCCAAAAGTAGCATTTAAAAAGAATTTTTTATAATGTGCGCTCTTTATCGAAACACAAATATGTTAATGACAGTTGTACGTAAATATCTACAAGTTATCAATTTTAGGACTTATTGATAACAATTTGTGTACAAACAAAATCTCTAAGGGGGCCCATATACCTCGTAATTTTTGAATAAGTTTATCAACGGGTAAAACACTTGAAGCAATGAATGTAGTACGATGATATCACATATTACAGTTTAAACTTCGATCTGTTTGTCTTGATACACCCAAAATGTGTGTCTATAGTTGCTCTAGTTAGAAAGGAGAAAATTAAATAATTACATGTGGTTTAAATCTGTTCAAAAATACCCAGGTGTATGGAACCCCTAATATACTCCACATTACTAATAACTCGTAAAAGAACAAGTTTGTCTTGTACTTATACCGTGTGTGATCGAACACTGCTATCGTGTAGCAAAAAAATACTTGAAACTTTATGAGAAGATTAAACTTCAAGAGAAACAATTTACCATCAGAATTATGTGACAAAAATCCGACTAACGAAAAAAAGGCGTTTATAAATTGGATTCATTATCTTTATTTGTTCGACAACAAAAACGAAGCAAGACAGTTCGTTATAAAAGAATCCATGCTACTTATTCCGTACAGTTAAACAACTCGGTATCGATAATAATGGGATTATTCAAAAAAATTAACACAATAACAATTTTTATGGTTGCTTTAACAAGTCAGGTTGAAAACAATTGTAATCAGTTAACAATTGCCAATGACAAACTTGTATGTGTTTGTAATTCAACTTATTGTGATACGATACCGAAATTAGACCAACCATCTGGTAATTCTTATCAATTATATACAACAACACGATCGAATTTGGGTTTTAATAAAACTACCGGAGATTTTCAACAATCTCAATCTGTAAAAGAAGCCCAATATAATTTGAAAATCGATCGAAATAGAACTTATCAGAAGATTTTCGCATTTGGTGGTACTTTTACTGATTCAACTGGTTTCAATATATTATCATTACCAAAAGATGCACAAGATCGATTGTTAGAATCTTATTTTGGACCAGATGGTATTGAATACAGGTTGTGTCGTGTACCAATGGGTGGTACAGATTTCTCATCACGTTGGTACTCTTATGATGATGAACATCCAAATGATACAGCGCTAGAATATTTTGAATTACAAAAAGAAGATTTCCTCTACAAAATACCGTTGATTAAAAGAGCACAAACTCTACTTGGTGATAAAACATTGCGATTATTTTCATCCGTGTGGAGTGCACCGGTATGGATGAAAACTAATAATAAATTTTCTGGTACTGGTAGTTTGAAAAAGGAATATTATCAAGTATGGGCTGAGTATTTTCTAAAATTCTTCCGTGCATATCACGAACACGGCATCGATTTTTGGGGAACAACAACACAAAATGAACCAGCCGATGGTGTTATTCCATTCGATTTACTTCCTATTAGCACTATGGGATGGACGCCTCCTACTATGGTAATTATTTTCGTTTATCAGGCATACCTAGATTTCAGAAAGAATTTGAATAATCGCACATTTTAGAATGAATGGCTTGGTCAACATTTAGGTCCTACGTTGAGAAATTCTGAATTTAAAGATATCAAAATCATGATTTTCGACGATAATCGATTTGCTCTACCATTCTTACCATTGGTAAAACTTTTAATCTGAATTAACTGAAATTAATATCTAATCGGTTGTTTGTAGTTGCTGAATAATGAAGTTACATTAAATTATACGGACGGTATTGCAATCCATTGGTATACTGACAGACTTTTTCCAAGCTCCTTTTTAGAATTTACGAAAACTGGCAAAAAAGACTTATTTTTATTGAATACGGAAGCATGTAATGGTAAATATTCAGCACAGATCTCTATTTCGAAAATCGAAATTGAAATTTGAAAATTTCCAGGTTTTCCTTATATCCTTCGAACTTTTCCTTCAGTCGATTTGGGCAGTTGGGAACGTGGTGAAAATTATATCGAAGGTATTTTAAATGTACCATTGTCTCCTGTTCTCTCACTATTCTCTCAATTATTGATTTCATTTATTTGAATTTTCAGTATTTAGAATTTGGATCAGTTGGCTGGGTTGATTGGAATATGGTTTTAAATCCAGATGGTGGTCCGGTTAATGCGAACGATCCTGTTGATGCACCAATTATTGTTGATGGCGATGTTTTTTATAAACAACCAATGTTCTATGCGATGGGACATTTTTCGAAATTCATTCTACCGGATTCTGTACGTATTGATACGAAAATTTCAGGTGTACCATCTGATGTTAGAACAATAGCATTCTTGCGGCCTGATAATCTAACTGCTGTTATCATTTATAATCCGTATGTATCATAACGAAAAAACGTACATTAACCTCAATTAAGGAATTTTCTTCTAGAAAAAAGTCTGCAGTTGAAATCAGTATTGAAGATAACAGTATCACTATGTGGGTAAACGTTGAACCCTATTCCGTTAATACTTTAATTTATTAAAAACACTCGTTATATTATTATGAGTTGTCAATACTAATGATAAGAAAATAATGTTGTTTCTTTATCCATCAGAATCAGTTGAGGGACAGTATTCACTTAATCCGATCCTGATCGGAATTTGCATCTAGCGCATCCACCATTTTTACTCGTTTATATAACAATGATTGATCGTATCTTATCGCTGGTATTCGGTTTTTTCCGAATTACGTTAAATCAGCAGAATAACCAGTTTACTAGTATACCGAAGAAATACAATCTGTTCATGTTAACAGTCGTCCAATGATGTTTTTAATATAAAATGATAAATTATAGCGGTTTTAGAAATAATTTACAGGTAGAGTTCTCTGTAATTTTAAATGTTTATTTCTGCAATAGATAATTAGTGATGTAGATCGAGATAATTGTTATAAAAAATACCGGTTTTTCAAAATTCAACTCTATTTTGAAAAAGTAAAAACGGAAACGATCGGTTTTTCCTTTCATTTAGCTAATTGGTTTCGGTGTTAATATAGTAGAAACCCTCAACATTAATCATCCCTCAACAATTTACTTTCACTTTAACGACTACTTTCAATATATAAAATCAATGAATATTAACAAAAATTTTTAGTTTTATTTCTTGTGACTTTAGAGTCCCTTTTTTAATACAGAAATGTTGGCAAAATTGTTATTATTCACCGTAAGTAGATAATTTGTTATCGATTGTAGTCTTACAATCTTTAATTATAAAAATATCAAAAATTTTAGAGCTTTTTAGCGATGATTGTTGCAATGAGAAATCAAAATGATCGAAATGTTTTAACAGAAATCGTAACAAATTACCAACAAAATCAAGTCCAACAAAATTTCCAAGGTTTCTTAGTACCACATTTAGAAATTCTACAACTTGCTGAGATTTTATTGAGATTTAAAGGTGAAGTCGCATCAAGAACACAAATGTTAATTAATGATAATTACGATTTAATACGTAACGTTTATTATACAATGATGAGTAAAATTGGCACATTACATAATTTCACATTAACTGGTATACATATATTGCGTAGAGTTTTAGAATTTGCCCTTATTTTATTACAACAATGGCAATATACACCGACAGCACCATCAACTGGGGAACCATCATCACAACAAACTGGGACGACAATGGATGGAACTAGCTATTTCTAAAATTGTAGTGAATTTCTGGTGTTTCGAATCGTTGCCAATTATTACCAAATTTGCTTTGTTGTTGTTGTTGTTGTTGTTGTTTTACAGTTTGAAAATGATCGTAACCCAGTAGTTGTCGGGCAACTTTTGAACTTTCTGGTACAATTCGAGGGCCATAATTTGGTGGTTCTTCCACATATTGTGTCCGACAGAAACTCATAATTTTTATTAAAATTATAACGAAATAAATTTGCTAAAAATTGAGATTTTAATATTATTTTGTCCACTATCTCTCTCTTTCTTTGTAAATAAATGTTGTAATACGTACATAGATTTTCATGGTGATTTTTGTGGAAATCTAAACACCTTCACTTCTATTAACAAACTAATGATTCAATTATAAGATTTTTACTTGTGCATATATTAACATTCAAATCTTTATAGAACGAGTTTTTTCTATCAGCTCAAACAATAGAAAAAATGATAGATTGAATAACTGCCAGAGAGAAATATGCAAATACTTTGATTTATAAAGAAGATCTCGCTGTTGAACTTCCTGTAAATTCAAGGATACTCGTCTAAAACGACCACAATCTGTCGGGGGGGCCAACAAATACTTTGATTCACACAAAAGTTCTCACTGTAGAACTTCATGTAAATTTAAGGATATTCGTCTAAAACGACCACAATTCCAATAATTAAGATTAATTAAGTGTCGACATTTAATTACAGAAAAAAAAACAATAAATTACTTTAAATTTCATTATTAATTATTAAAACATACAAAAAAAAATAGACATCTTTTGATTTATTTGCAATTTGTCCACATTCTTAATATCCATGTGTCTGATAACCTCCTTGATGCCCCTGACCGTGACCATTAGGACCACAGCCTTGTTGTGTACCAGCACAACCACCAATTAAAGGTTGACCATGATGTGTTTGTTGTGGTGCACCACTAGGACCACAACCTTGTAAAGTACCAGCACAACCACCGATCAAACGTTGTCCACTACCACCACCGCCAAGATGATGGTCTGGTTTTGGTTTAGCAACAGCTAAAGCCACCAAAACTAAACAAACAATCTATAAAACACAAATTAATCAATCAAACAATTTCTATAATTTCAAAGTTACAACTTACAAGAACTTTCATGTTGATTCTTCTATAATCGCAAGACTTGAACAACTAACACCACTGACTCAAAGTTTATCCTTTTATACAAATTCTAAATGTTGAATAATTTACAGTTGATAACGGATTTTATAAACAAACAATAATTAATAATAAATTTTAAACTAATATGACACGATAATTGGTGTATATCATGCTCAAATGATAAAATTGTTAGACAGTAGGGCGTAAGATCAAGCTGATAACACGAAATTCATATCACTCCGGTCCAGATTAATTGGACGAAATTAGATGAAAGAAAAAGATGGACAATCATCAACATTACATAACTCATCAAGAATTATAGTATTTAATAATTTTTTTTGGATGTTAGCTGTTGTAAAAAAAAGAGCTTGGAATTTCCATCTGAACAAACAGTTCTTCAAAATCCTTGGCTCTAATGATAATTAACAGCAATTCCGGATGAATCTTGATCTCAATGTAGATCTACAATTTTTTTCAAATTAAATATGAATTAGAATGAAATAGGGAAACTTTTTGCTAGAGATTAACAGCAAGATTGAGATTTCTTTAGAATCATATTAATTCCGAGTAATCTCCATATATTCGGAAATTTCTACAATAAACAAGTTCACGACCCAATTTTGCGTTAACAACAAATTGATAACAACAATAATAATAATAATAGCGAAATGTTTGTTTCAACTCCACCCTTCTCGCTCTTGGAGATTTCAGTGTAAATGTGCAGCAAACTGGGCTTTATTGACACTACCCCTTATATCCATATTTTCGGACGTTCAGATTTGGCCCCAATATTAATGATAACAACAAGGATAATAATAATAAACGATAATTGTTATCAATTTCACTGTTAATACAAACATAGATGACATATTCAAAATTGGGATGAAGATGTGGATTGAGTTCAAGAATATGTGGAATATCAATTACTTAGTATACCTTTGTTAAAATTGAACAATACTTTTAAATAAACAAACAGATTAATTGACTTTGTAGTTAATTATTTCTTTACACTAGCTGGCGATTTCAATGTCAATTGCCATTATAATTTTATTGTTAAAAGGCCATGGCGAAGTATAATCAAATATTGGTAAGAATACGTTTTTGCTTTCAACATTTGCCAATCTAAATTTAAATCATAGTTGGCGATGGTATTAGTGATAGTAATGATTGGATTAACATTGGGTGGACATGGGGGCGGTGGTGTCCATGGCTTTGGTGGTGGTGGTGGTCGTGGTTTTGGCGGTAGTGGCCATGGTTTTGGTGGTGGCGGTCGTGGCGGTTTCGGTGGTGGCGGTGGACACGGTTTCATCGGTGCTGGAGGTCACGGATTCGCCCCTATTCTCTTTCTACCGAAACATCACAGACGACATTATAATTATTATGATTATTATTAATTTGGATTATAATTTTATTTAATTTTGAATCAGTGAAAACAAGATTAAGAAATTTTTTTTATATTTTCAATCGATTTAACATCACCAATTCTTTCAGGTGTTTGTTTTTCTTTATAAAACGTATCAATTTGTATGATGGTAGTGATCATAACTGAACATAAACCAAGTATAAGACAAATGGTGATTTCGGTAAATACAGCCATAATTGTACAACATACTGATTGGATTTTTTTATCTGTTATTAAACGGAAAATTTCAATAATAATTCTATAAAATAGCTAAAAGATAACGATGATATTAAAAATATTATTATTACTGGAATAACATAAATATTTACCATTTCGAATAATTGTAATGTATATAGAAATGTTCTTGTAGTCAAATTTCTAATTTCAATCATCTTTTTATTTTTTGTATTTCCCAGAATTTACATAAAATTGACTTAAAGTGGCACAATTGATCGATTCATAGAACACTTGATTTTTTTCTATTGTTAAATTTTTGAATTAAACAAACACAAAGACAACCTCCAAATTTCGTAATTTTTTTAAATAAAATTGTTGATATAATTGACGGCCGTTTCTTATCATTGTTGTTATCATTTTTGGAAGATTTATTAACGTGCTTGATTGCTTGTAAAGGTCATGAGTGTAGGAAATCCTTTATTGTTGTATTTTTCACTAGAAAAACAAAGAATTAAGCCATTTTTTATGGTCGTATTCGAATTGTGGGAATATTTAAAAATCTAACAAGAGAAGATCGCAGTCGTTCGCTACTCATATTTCGATTGGCTTAATCATAATAATATGAGACCGAAGAAATCCGATACAGTACGAAAGAATACAATCGATAATTGTTATAACAGCAAAACGAAAATTGGTGGATGCGCCAGTTGTAAAATTCCAATTTTCTTGATATTTTTCAATGTTATTTTATTAACATTATTGTTTATCATTTACCGACCTCACTGGTCAACTGTAGACATAATAATGATGGGGATTTCAATTAAAATAATAGATTTTCGGCTATTTTCTTTCGATAAACTTTGCTTGAAGTATAATGGGTTGCCTGCTTTAAGGTTGTTAAATCTTCCACGGTTTTTGTTTATTTTTTATAATTCCATTTACATATTTTACAACAATTCCAATAATCGATAATTTTTTATTTCACCTTGATTCAATTGTAAACAAAATATCTGTTTATTGAAAATAAATTAAACTGTCCAATTCCGGTTTTCTAATTGATTGCATTTTTAGAATTATCGACCTTTATCTATACAGATTTCAATGTAACAACAATTAAAAGATGACAACAATATGAAATTAAACAATAAAAATTTTGCAAAATCATCCCAATTCAGTGTAGGTATATAAAATAGATCGATTTGCAATTAATTTTAATCGTAATCACAAAATCAACTAACGAAAATGTTCCGATCAATAGTAAGTTGTAATATTTGTAAATTAATCCATAAATAACATCTCTATAATTTCAGGTTTTTATCATTTTATTCGTGACAATAATTACAGCTTCACCAGCTGATAATTCTAATCGGAATCGTCCACAAGCTGGACATAATGAACAAGGTAGTAATGTGGGTGAAACAACAGAACAACCACAAGCTGCTTCAAACGATGAGGAACAATGTATTCCGTTAAGTCGACTTAATGAATGTGGTTCATCCAATGATTTATCAGGTTCAAATAATAATAATCCTAATGAAGAATCATCAAATAACAATCAAGAAGGTACTGAGAATCATAATGATGGTCAGAGTCCTAATAATGAACAAATGGGTACAAATAAACAAGGAAGGAATTAATAATTTTATTATCAACAAGTATAATTGTCACTTTGTTGTATTATGCACAAAAAATGCACCAATAAATAATTAAATATGTTAATTTAGAATAAATAATAGAAAATCGAATTATTTGCCCCATTTATGGCCACCTCTACGTCCACCACTGTATTTATGACCACCATAACTACCACTATATCGCTTATTACCGGTGGATGGTCTAAGGCGACCACTACTGTAATATTTACGATAACCAGGATCAGCTTCCGAATAAGCTATCAAAGCCACTAGCAATAATAATGATAATATCTGAAATTTATTGATAATAAAATTACACTTTCAATTCAAACACAATAAATATTTGGCTTACAATTAATATCTTCATGGTTGTTTGTTTGATAACAGAAATCAAAAAGAAACTGTAGATTTTACAACTTCCTTGTATCTTCTTATATGCGTTTTGTTTATACAAAATAACGTAAAAGTATCAAATTTGTTGTGTTCATTTTTGGATGATAGAGGGGCCATAATGAGGTATTTAGCACAGGAGTTAATCTCGATTCCTTCTATATCCATATTCTGGACAAGTTTCAATACTTGTCACTATCTTTATTCTTCCGGATTTTCTCGAACAAAAGATCGATATAGTGTTCAAAATATTATCCCAAGATGATGATCAAGATCGCTGCTTACTCTGAATACGATTGTCCAAACATTTCTCAGAGATATACAGATTCATTAATATCAGATCATATTTGTGGAACCAGCTGATGCAGTAAGATCGAGACTAAGACAATTTTTAACTAGCTGTAATGAAGAAATTCAACCAGTTTCAAGTTCGTTCAACTTTTAACACGAATATTTGTGGAAAGATAGAAGAAGGTAAAAGAACTTCTTCAAACTTGGCCTAGACTCAACAGCAATCTGTCGTAATATAGGTACAAAACAAAAACAATCTTCATAAATTAATAATTTTATTCATGAATTATCTATTTTCTATAAAATATCACATTTTCTATTTGCCCCATTTTCCACCACCAAATCCACCACCGAATCCACCTCCATATCCGCCTCCATATCCGCCGCCAAATCCACCACCGTAGCCGCCACCGAATCCACCGCCATAGCCACCACCGTATCCACCACCAAGTCCACCGCCATAACCACCACCAAGTCCACCGCCGTAACCACCACCAAGTCCACCGCCGTAACCACCACCATAACCACCGCCGTAACCACCACCAAGTCCACCACCGTAACCGCCGTAATGTTTTTTATAATGTGGATTAGGATCCGGTACAGCTACAGGAAGAGCTTTTATGCATCTTAACAAAGATACTAAACATATTGCTAATATCTGGAAAATTAATTAATTATTTCTTTGTTAATTAAAATATAAAATCGATATACTTACAATAAAGAGTTTCATTGTTTGTTTGAATTGTTGATGAGTTTCAGTACAAGATCAGGTTGATTACTAAAAAATTCCCAACATTTTGCTTCTTTTATAGTTTCTGTTTGCAGATGTTTCGGTTAGGTAAAAAAAAAAACAACGCGAAGGTCAAAAGTTGATTATTACAAAAAACGCTGGTACAATACTAAATGATGTTGTTGATCATGATGATGATGGAATTTATCAAAATCTCTAATTATAATACCAGATTTTCGTAATTAATTTAAATAGTAACAAGTTTATAATTTCTCTATAGTTTTTGTTGAAATTATCCCAAATAAAGCCTCGTTTTTGTTATAAATCAGCATAATTAATCTTCTTTGTGATGTTGATTCATTTTCTTTAAATTATAAAACTCATAAATATGACATTGCTGATAAATTTTCAGCTCCACTGATTCTAAGGTGCACTGAAAACAAAGCATGATAAAACGCTTATCTGAAGGGCACAATTTTAGTGAAACAATAGGGATTTGATTATAAATACCGAAACCTACAATTCCAGAGTATCAGTTACATTTGCAACAATGTTGTCAAACGTCGTTATTATTTTGTTTGTATCAACCACATTGCAGTACTGTTCTGCAACATTCAATAGTGGATTAGAGTTGTCGCCTGTAGAGAAGCCTATTAGAGAAATTATCGAAAAAGGTAAAAACGTTTATGTATAGAAACGTATTTTGTTAATTTTATTAATTGTAGAGGTTTATCCACCACCGCCACCACCCTCATCACAATTCTATTTGCCTCCAAACTATCAAAATAATCTCCAGCAGCCATGTGGTGTATCGCCATCGGTTTATCAACAAAGACCGCCAACATTCTTCAAAGATTACAACAATTATTACAACACATTACTTCAAAGAAATCGTTTTAATCGAAAATAAACAATAATTACACCATATTTTTTATTATTATTATTATAAATATCTGTACAATTTTCTATTAAAAAACAATAAACTTTCCACTATTATAGTTTAATACAGTTAAATTATTAGGGGGTTTATTTTCCATATCCATAACCGCCTCCAAATCCGCCACCATATCCACCACCGTATCCTTTACCATAACCACCGCCATATCCTCCACCATAGCCTCCACCATAACCGCCACCATATCCACCACCGTAGCCTTTACCATAACCACCGCCATATCCTCCACCGTATCCTGCGCCGTATCCGCCGCCATAACCACCGCCGTATCCACTGCCGTACCCACCGCCATATCCTTTACCATAACCGCCACCATATCCACTATTATAACCACCGTAATATTTGGGATAGTAACCAGGGTGTGGATTGGCGATAGGGTTAGCTTTAGTGATTACCAAAGATACCAAACATAATACAAATAGCTGGAATTGTTTTTAATTAATTGAAAATTGCAAATTTGTAATTTAGCTACTTACAATTAATAGTTTCATTTTTTTTTTATTTTGATATAAAATCGATTGTTTCACTAACAATAACTGAGTAAACACTGAAATTTCACACAATTAATCTGACTTATATATGGTGTTTTTTTATTATTCCTCTCGTGCTTTTAAAATTATTCCAAAATCGTAAACACAAAAGAAAGGCCAAGGATTCAATTTTAATTCTATGATTAGACATACCTATGGTGATTATAAAGATGACGATACTGATTATAACAAAAACAGTAATTATTTTGCAGATATTATAGCAAAATTACTATACTGGTCACATAGTTATGGTGACTCAGACTAATCTTTTTGCTTCTCTATATATTTTTGCATTATTGCAATAGAAATTCCCAGTTTTTTATTAATAATGGATTTTCCAAATTTCGGTAATTTCTGTAACAATGCAAAGTCATCATTTTACTGTGTGATAGATTTTATTGCGAATATTTTTGATTTATTTACGATGCGGTTTGAATGGAATCGCAATAGCGTTTTCCAAAGGAGTCATGAACGACACATGCAAGGGTCAGTTGTAAATTAAACGTTCATTTATAATTAGCGCAACAGTAGCTCTTTCCTTTGTTTGCACGCCTCATATACACATTTTGCACTCTTTGGGGATCTGAATCGTGACTGTTTCAAAAGCGATTTAAAACTGGTATATTTTGAAGCTTTATAGCTCTTTCAGTAGAAGTAGGAAATAAAGAGAACATGAATATTGCAAAATTGGGATTCCATGAATCACAATCTTCAGCATTTTGGATATTTGTCACCGACTCAGTTAATTTAGGAGGTGTCAGTGATGATTTTGCCAGTCATCTGTTCAACGTCCGTAGATCATTTTTGTTTTGCGTAATCATTCATTTCGATTATAATTCTTTGGATGATTTTTGCCAAATTTGCGTAACGGTGATGTTCGCCTACGCAACGCGACGGTGACGGCCCTGGTGGTTTTTCCATTGTTTTGATTTTAACTGAACTGCTATTACGAATTCGAACAGTTTTGTTGACTTAGAATTTGTAAATCTAATCATTACTATGCTAAATGGAAAGTCAAATAATTGAATAAAACAAGAAATTTCCCTACACCTCTTCTGACTAATTTTTCAATTACCTTGGCAATTCAAGTCTATATATTAAAATAAAGAATCCGTAAAAACGCATATCATTGTACAGAATCCATCGTTACATCTACGAGAAAAAAATCGTCTAAATTTTACAACAATCAAAATGAATTCGTTTCCAACGATCGTTAAGGTAAAGAAATAGTTGTTTAAAAGATTTAGAGTTGTTTTCTAAAGAATTCAATCTTTTGCAGTTATTTTTGTTGTTATTTATTTGCATAAGTGGAGGAATTGGTAGTCCAGTACCATCACCATTCTATGGTCCTGGTCCTAGTATAGCTATCATAGGTGTACGACCATACCGACCGTGGTATCCGCACTATCCTCGACCGTATTACGGCGGTTATGGTGGTGGTTTCGGTGGTGGATTTGGCGGTGGATTCGGTGGAGGTTTCGGTTTCGGTGGTGGATTTGGTGGTTATCGACGCTATTAAATTTGCAATTAGTGTAAAATATATTATAAGTGCAGTTTTATTCAAATCACCTGTAATTGTTATTGTTAATAACAATAAGTTCTTAGAGTTTAGCGTAGATCTATACAGGTTGTTCACTCTGAAATTTGCACGCACAACCTTCAAGAGTTCAAATAAAGAAAGTCGATTGTTAAAAACACATTAAATTATAATTTCTCAAATATATCATTGTCTGTTGTTTGAAATTTTTTTTGTTTATAATGTCTGGCCTTCATTAGGACACCTATCTAAAACAAATTTATCATTAACAAGCTTTCCCTATCAGTTATCCTTAAATTGTATTCCTATTGATTATGGTTAATGTAAACGTTAATTGTTTATTGTTTTCTTTTAACAATAAAAATGTTAATTTGTTTACGATAATTACTAATTTCAAGAAAATTACAATTTCCCATTACCCATTTGTATATAAGGGTGGAGCACTACGTTTTGCATTTATTGTTAAAAGAAAAATAAACTCCACCTGTGTTGACTAATAATTAAGGTTTGAAAATGTTTGCTAAGGTAAGTTATAGATTTATTATTCATAATTAATTATTGGCTATAATTGATTTTTTTTCTATAGTTATTATTTATTGCGCTTTTATCCGCTTTTGTTATTACTGTAATAACGGGTGATCCTATTCCTCAACATCACGGTGGTGGTGGTCATGGTTATGGACACTATCATGGGGGCCATGGAGGTTATAAGGGGCCTAGCCACCATGGAAAAGGACCTTATCATCATCATCATCAACATCCTCATCATAAATTCTAAGACAATTAAATCCACTACCTGATGTCTGACATTGAAAACGGCTACTAACATTGTTTTTTGTTTAGCTTTATTGTAATTACACTTTTAAGGTAAAGACTTAAGGTAAATGTCAAGGCTGTAAATTAATAATATTCGTATTTTAAACATTAATTTTATTGCAATTTCGATATTCAAACAAATTCATTTATCTTCCATATTTATGTCCACCACCACCAAATCCACCACCGCCTCCAAATCCACCACCACCACCTTTACCAAATCCACCGCCGCCTCCAAATCCACCACCACCACCTTTACCAAATCCACCACCACCGCCGAGACCGCCACCGCCGCCACCTCCAAAACCACCACCGCCACCAAATCCACCACCGCCACCACTATGACCACCTGGGCCGTACGGTAGAGCGTTAACTACCACAATAATTGTTAACGCTATGAAAATTATCTGAAAATAAGTAATTTCTAATAAAAATTGCTGAAAATTTGGAAAATTATTATAAAAAGTTATACCTTGAGTAACTTGACGGTAAAAGCCATTATTGTTGTAATCACAATCTATGCAATGATTTTTGATTGCATGAATTACCTGTATATATAGTTGGAAAGATTATGCAAAAAATCAAGTGATGGTAAAATACAATTAAATTTGATTATCAAGTTTATTGATTGCTATTAATAAGAACTCTTTCACACCTCTAATTATACCGCATGTCCCATTTAAGGTATACCCTACGAACCTAACACTAATATTAGTTCTCTGCATTTCCATAGTTATCCCTATAGAATTGTGCATCTTTGATTTTATAGTTGCTTTATTTCTAAGAAATGAATAACATTAAGGGACGTCATTTTAAGTGGGATATGCTGTATGTTCACATATTTAAATAACACTCAACTGCCATTCAATTAGAAATATTAAAAATTGATGATGTCATCTGAAGAAAAACAACTTATTCAAAGCTTTGTTAAGTCGAGTACCTGTCGATCTTTACGTTCAGAAAAAAAAATCTTATCGAATAATTGCGGTGTTTTATAAGAGCACAAAAAACCTTGTAAAATACCGAGTCCATAATGATCTCTCTTTGAAAAACACATGCAAGATGATTTATTACCTTTTATAATGAATATAAACCAGATATGTTGCTTCCATAAATATAACGGGTCATCCTAAATATGTATATTTGCAGATTTTTTCCATAGCGCAGAGAGGAAAGATTTAGGAATTGGTTTAAATTAGGCGCCTAATTGCGCCAATTAAATTCTTTGAATTTGGCACGAATTTTGAAATTTTCTACATTTTGATTGTAGCGAATTTTGATCACACATTACATGACCTTACTATTTTTGTGTTTTAAACGATGTTTTTAAACAAAAATCCACGTGTAACATTTATTATAATAAACAATGAAATAATTAAATTAGTTTTTTGTGTTTGTGTTGATTTTGGTAACGGATCTTACTCATTCTTAAATTAGAATTCCGTTTTTTAATTGTTATTTAATTTGTTGACATTTTTCTTTTATTAATAATTCAACACTAAATCAATCAAGTTTTTATAGTGAAAAATATATGATTTATTGAATGAGACAGTGATAAATTGATTAAAATACAAAAAAAAGTATAAACAATTGATAGTCATTTCCAGAATTATTGTTAATTGTTTTTACCTTGTCAACTGAATTTTCTTAAAATAAAAATACGTTAATGAAAATCCGGAAAATTGTCTGATTTCATTGTTAAAAACAAATTATAGAAAATTAAATTAATAAAGTAACAAAATGAAAAACAAATAGTCCTTGAATAATGGGAATCCCAACAACTATTCTCGATAAAGTCTAACTTAAGTCGGTTTAGTAAATTAATAAAAATGACAATATAATTTTTATATGTTCCATTATTAACCATGCTTCCAACCATAACTACCGGTATTTCCACCGAAATTGCTACCATAACGACCATTATTTGTATTACCAGCACGCCAACCAGAACCATGATTATTATTACCAGTGGCCCTCCAGCCTAATCCTTTATTACCATAAGGATATGTACCCGAATGGTAAGTACCGTATTGTGCTGATTGTGTCTGTTGTAAGATTTCTATTGGTGAATATGGTATTTCAGCAGTTTCAGGACGCACTGATGATAAGCGTTGTTGTGATGGTAATAGGAAGCTTTTCGCCAAAATGAATAATAGAAAAATAATAAATACCTGAAAAGTACGCTTATTATCGATAAAATAATTTAGAAATATTGTAATAAACCTTCATCATCTTTGAAATAGTTTCAGTTAACACTATTACAACACAGTTTTGGAAAGAATCTGGTTTTATCTGACGGACTTTTTATTGGATTTGTCTGTTTTTATATGGGCCCTTATAGTTCAAGTTTTCTTTTTTATTTTATTTTCTCTCAGTATAATAGGAGCAGAAAGTCAATGGCCTTTTTAGAATTAGGTAACATAGACTTGATTCAATCTAGAAGAGTTTTATTGAAGATATAGTATGTCCGAATATTTGAATGTTAGCCCTAAAAAGGATTGTATCTTGGCAAATAGGCTCTTTATTTAATGATTTAGCAACAATTTTGATGAATAACTATAAATTTGGCGGTTGACTTTAATTAGACAAGATGTAGAGGATAATTGAAGTAAATAATTTTGAAAAAGGCTTCAAATCGTTGAATTCTGAAATTTCAGCAATCTATTTTTAAATATCCCGCTAATGCAAATTTATATTGGCGAACCTGAAATTGCAAATTCCCTACTTATTTAGAATTTCAAATTAAAATAAACAATTATTCATCATTGACTATAAAAATAGAACAAAAAGCTCAAACAACTTGTTATTTCATCAAAATAGTGCGAATATATATTGAAGAAAAGAGGTAAAATTGCCGAAATTCTTAATATACTTCAATAAGAGCTACATTTATCTAGTGTAGAGTGCGCTACGCGTCCGTGACCCTAACCTAAAAATTTGACAGTTCTTCAGCAGCTGTTCCGGTAATCGGTGTTGGCAATTGCATCAGCATTTATTAAAGACTCAAAAAAAATTAAAATGGTACTCGATTTGGATTTATTCCGTACCGATAAAGGTGGTGATCCAGAGAAATTACGTGAAAATCAACGTAAACGTTTCAAAGATGTAAAATTAGTTGATAAAGTCGTCGAAGCTGACACCACATGGAGACAATTACGACATAAAGCTGATAATTTAAACAAATTGAAAAATCTATGTAGTAAAGAAATCGGTGAACGTATGAAGAAAAAACAACCACAAGGTGATATTGATGGTGATATACCAGAACAAATTACACAAAATCTTGAAAATCTCACTAGTGATGTACTGAAACCATTAACTGTGAATCAAATCAAAAAGGTAACAAATTATTGAATGAAATCCAACTGTAATTAACTCTAATCTAATTAATAGGTGCGTGTTTTGATCGATGAAGCTATTAGTAAGAACGATAATGCCTTGATTGATGTTGAAAAGTTGCGCAATGCATCATTGAAAGAAATCGGTAATATTCTACATGATACTGTTGTTATCAGTAATGATGAGGATGAGAATAAAGTTGAACGAACATTTGGTGATTGTGAGATGAAAAAGAAATACTCACATGTCGATTTAATCCATATGATTGATGGTAGTTTACATAATTTTTGCAAATTTTCAATTTATTCGAATAATTTTAGGTGTTGATACTGAAAGAGGTGCTACCGTTTCTGGTGGTCGTGGTTATTACCTCACCGGACCTGCTGTCTTCTTAGAACACGCTCTTATTCAATTGGCTTTAAGGAAATTATCGAAAAAAGGCTACAAGCCGCTTTATACACCATTTTTTATGCGTAAAGAGGTGATATTTGATTGTAATCATTATTATAACACAAAAAAATGATGTATTTTCAAGCGTAGATAATGCAAGAAGTGGCCCAATTATCCCAATTCGATGAAGAATTATATAAAGTTATTGGTAAAGGTAGTGAGAAAGCTGAGGATCGTGATATTGAAGAGAAATATTTGATTGCAACTAGTGAACAACCGATAGCAGCTTACCATCGTGATGAATGGTTATCAGAGAGTTCTTTACCAATACGCTATGCTGGTTTATCAACATGTTTCCGTCAAGAAGTTGGTTCACATGGTCGTGATACACGCGGTATCTTTCGTGTACATCAATTTGAAAAAGTCGAACAATTCTGTATAACATCACCATTTGATAATAAATCGTGGCAAATGATGGATGAGATGATATTGAATGCAGAAGAATTTTGTCAAGATTTAAATCTACCATATCGTATTGTTAATATTGTATCGGGTGCATTAAATAATGCAGCTGCAAAAAAATTAGATTTAGAAGCATGGTTTCCAGCATCTGGTGCATTTCGTGAATTAGTCTCATGTAGTAATTGTTTAGATTATCAATCTAGACGATTATTAATACGTTATGGACAAACGAAAAAAATGAATACTAGTACAGATTATGTGCATATGTTGAATGCAACAATGTGTGCAACAACACGTGTGATTTGTGCAATTTTAGAAGTACATCAAACTGATAACGGTATTTGTGTACCGGCAATTTTGAAAGATTTCATGCCCGACGAATATCAAGAGTTGATACCGTTCGTTAAAGTGGCACCAATTGATTTAGAGAAAGATTCGAAAAAGAGTAAAAAACAAAAAGAAGGAGGCAACAATCGGAAATAATTTATGCATTTAATCATTTTGTAATTTTAATTAATTTAAGCTGCATTCCGTGATAATAAAAAGCTTCAATTATAAATAAATTTTATTTAAAGAGAAAATCTTTTCAAATCTCGTAATTATTCAAATCGTTATTATCGAGATTAATCAACTCTTTGGTGCGATTCTCCCGTTTAAATTCCTTGAATTTGTCCTGTATTTGGATGAAATGTTTTAATAAACGTTGAAAATCGATATTTGGCTTCGTTATTGTTTTTTCAGGAATATTTCTGTAATTAATCAAACATTAAAATAAAAATACACAATTATAACATTATCTATTACCGATCATAACAATGTAGATGTAGACTTGGTACGCAATTTAAGCGTGTTTTTAACGTATGAAATGCTTCACTTTGCGGCAACAACATCAACAAACCATAAAGTGCTTGTAGAAGGTTTCTATCACATGGTACTTCCAATAATTCTAAACGTAAATATGCAAATATCGGTGATTCGATTAGTTGAACCAATTTGTCGATTTCTGTTAAGAAATCAACTGTTATTTCTAAACTACCACTAAAATATAGCTTTATCAATAAATTTTTAAATTTATTTTAAAAAATAATTGAAAAAAATCGTACAAATGTCGAATTAAATCACAAACATGTCCATAACTTTGCGCTAACAAACACAAACCAACTATAGCAATCGGATTATAACACCATGTCTCATATAAACAACAAAACAACGAACAACTCTCATCTGTTTGTAAATCTTTTAAACGATTTCTTAAATCGAACAATTCAGGTGATGTTAATAGAATCATATTTAGATGTTCAACCATTAAACGAATAAATTTTAAATTTGTTTCACTCAATAGAATATGTGCTAATGTACGATAGATATTTTCAGCATTCAATAATAGACATAATTGTCGTATTATAAACGTTCCTCTTTCATCCAATAATTTCTTATCAATATTGAAAGATTGTAATAGACTTATCAGGAATTTATTGTAATACGGATTTGTATTATCACCGGAATGTTTAACTGTAAACCAAATCCGGGGTTAAAATTATCGTTGATTGTATACTCAATTATATGGAAATTGCAACACCAAGAAGTCACGAACATTTAACTATTTATTAGAATAATCCCTCCCCCTTATTGGTTACACATTATCCTACCCTTCGTCGCATCGTTTCTATCAAATGGTCGAAGCGGAGGCTGCAGCAAGTTCCTCAATCTTCTCCCCATAATGTCACAAACATGCTCGATGGGCGAAAGGTCGGGAGATCGGGATGGTCATGGCAAGAGATTGACCTCTGCAAATCGGTCCATAGAACGTCTTGCAATATAAGGACGGGCATTATCATGCTGGAAAAGTGGGTCTTCCAACTGCCCGAGAAATGGAAGAATATGGGGTTCTACCACTTCATCCACATATCGCCAAAACAATAAAGAAAAGAACAAAATTTCACAAAATCACTTGAGCGATGAATGAAATTTTAATCTGTAAGGTTGGGCCAAAAAAATTCCTACCCTTCTTGGTATTGCATTTTCCATATTATTGAGTATACATATTGAGACAGTTCATCTAGGAGCACAGGAGACTACAAGAATCGGGACAGTCTTATAGCCTTCGTCTGAATTGAAAAGAGATGGGGCTGGTACAATCTTTATAAAATTACCCACCCTTAAGCCTATTCTTTGTTCCTAGATGAAATGTCTCAACCTGTATATAACAGCGTTTACCTTCAGTTGGTGGGCTATTTCTAGCGGCTGGTGATGAAATCACTTCAGCTATCACAACTAAACATTGTTGTACAACTTGATCGGATGGATCTGATAACGTTTTTTGTAATGCTGGAAATATCACTTCTATATAATTACTCATCTGTAAACATATCCGTTAATTGTTTAAATAAATTATCGAATTATTTAATTAATTAATCACCTCATCTGGTAATTTCATATACAAATCATGTATCCATTTCAATACAGCTACTTTCGTTTGTATCGAATTATTTGTTAGATATTGTGTTAAAACATCAACAACACCACCTAAATCCAAACGATTACCGGTTGTTGTTGTTGTTAGAATTATAGGACGATCACTATCTGTTACAGTGATCAGTTTCATTAATGTGAAATTTACTGCTGTTGCCGTCTCTTTGATGTCTATCTCTGAATTAAGGTTAAAAATGAATTATAAATTAAATTAAAATAAAAACAAATAAAATCAATAAATTAAGGATACTTCTCCGACTATCTGTATCGTAGGCTAGACATGGTAGAACAGCTGTGAATATATTCGACATATAAGGTAGCATTGTTGTACCAGATAATTGGACGAATTCTTTTATCCATGTAATAGCAACAAACTATAAAATTTGCAATAATTATCACATAAATAATATTTAAAATTTTGTTGTTAAAAAAATACTTGAACAAGTTCGTCGTTTTTCGTTTTAGCATGTTCAATTAATATATTGATCATTGCTGGAAAATCAACTTTTGTTGGATCTGATTTAATATTACGTAGAAATTCGAATAATGTTGTTTCGCACATTTTCTTTATTTCTAAATTCGTATCAGCCAAAATTATAAATAAACCATCCAATATTTCCGGTAAATAATGTATTAGATTTATATCAGGTACCATATCTAAAGCTGATATCCATGATATGATGAATTGTCGACCGAATGTTGATTTTGTTAAAATACGTTCTCTCAACATTGGCATAAAACCTTCCAAATCAAATGAACTACTCTCGGTTACAATATCCTAAAATTAAATTAATTTAGTTATGCTTTTCATTAATGATTTCAAATTAATTTGTTTACTTTCAATAGACGATCCAGTGTTTCTGAAGCTGTTTTTATATGTTGATCGGGATCGGTAGCGATTTTACTGAGTGCACTAAAAATTTCTGAAAAATGCGGTAGAACAGCATCTCTAGCAACTTTAGCAACATTATATAATGATTCTGTAGCATAATAGCGCACACGTAAATCCTGATCCGAGAAACAACCCAATATTGGTTTAATCAATTCCTCTGTATAGTGTGCTGTGTCCTGAAATTATCGCGATTTGTTATTAAGATTTCTAATGAAATTTGAACTATTACTTTTCCTAAGCCAACAGCAACTGCAGCTAAACCAATTAAACCACCTTTACGTGCATGTGGATTCTGTGATAAAGTGAAATCTTGTCCTAATACTTTTAATAAACGTTTAATTTGGCCTGTATTCTTTACAGCAGCAAACTCTTTCACCATCCTATAAAGATCAATTATATTAGAATTATTCGTAATTTATTGATTTAATTGTGTATACATACTTTTCAACTTCTAAGGCGGCTGTTTTACGTTTATCATACAATTTATCGTGAAGAGCACGTACACAGGCTGCACTAAGTGGGGCATAGTCTTTCTCAGACATTGATGTAAACATAAAAAAACGACTATGACACACAATCTATACACGAAATTTACAAAACTGTACACTTGAACATCCAATTATTGTAGAATTTATGATTTAAAACTTATTTTAAACGAAATATATTTGTTAGAAAGTTTGCTTACGAATTACTTAACCTCAAAACACCAATCTAACCTAGTTTTGTTGACAGCTGTCAAAAGTTGTCAACTAATTTTTAATAAAACGTATTACACTAATTTCAATGTTGATTTAATATTAATTCAAGAATTTAAAGTTAAATTGGCTGCTAATGTAATAATTCAATTGTGTTGAAACAAATATTGTTAGATTACAGTTTGAATTTCGCGCTTCATTGCGACCAATCAATCAAAAGAAAGCGCTCTATTTATTGAAGACCGGTTGCACGGTGCTGTATTAACAATTTTGTTAGCAAAATTTCTAATTTTCACATTTCTAACAACGTATAACAGGAAGGAAATCACGGTTTTGTATTGGATTCGTTTTTTTTTGTTTAGCTTTCATGTTTTCGTAATAGAAATTAACAAAATAATATTCTATTTGTTTCCAACGCCCTTAACACTTATTGAGATAAAATGCAAATTAATCACTATCGAATGGGTACTGATTTCTAAAAATTTAATCTCTAGTAATCTTGTAATTTGCTCTACTAGATTGAGTTGATCTTTTACCATTTTTGTTTTCCTAATTCAATATAAAACGGTGCAACTGGCTCTTATTATTTGGATAGTTAAACATAATGTAGCAATGCCAAATCTATCAGTTGTCGGTAGATCTACTGTTTTATGCATTAGATCAAAAATTGTTTTAAATTACAATTAGAAAATTTCTATTTTATAAAGTAGAATCGCTACTTTCTCTGTTATTAATTTTATTGATTATAATAATTGAGTTTTCACTTAATGTATGAAAATAACTTTGGCAACGCTGTCGCGAAGACAATTGTGCAGGTTGACACTGTGCTAGAGTTGATTACTTTGTTAATTAACGAAGAAACACAAAAAATAAAAGGAAAAATAACAATAATTTATAATAAAACACGATTTTGTTGTTGTTCAAAAAACGTATAAAGATTCTAAATAATGTCGTGTAACCATTGCAATACGAAATTCAACTTTTTCCATAAAGAGGTAAAACAAATTGATTATATAAAATGTAAACAAATTAATTATTATTATGGAAATTGGGTGTTGTAGATGGGTTGTACAAATTGTGGTCTATCATTTTGCAATAAATGTTTAAAACAGAAATGTAAAATTCCATCAAAAGGTGCTGGTGAATATAATGTTTGTAGATTGTGTTATACGAAACTAGGCTCTGGTGCTACTACCAGTTTAACAAATCAACAACCACCGACTATACCACCAGATACGTTCATTAAGTAAATTTCAATTTAATTATCATCACTCGAATAATTGTTAATTAATTAATGTCTATTTAAAGACGTCTGGAGAACTTGGAGAATCCAGCAGCTAAGCCTATAACAATGTACAAACATGACCCAAAAATACAAGCATTACGTACAGGACTATCACCAGCTGATCAAAAATTAGTTGATCGTTTAGAAAAATTAAAAGATGAGAAAGGTCAACCACCACCAACTGAATGGGAATTACGGCAACGTTTAGCTAATTTAAAAGGTGAAAACGATTATGTTGAAGGTCCAAGTAAACCTGTCAGTATCATCATTATTATTATTATTAGGATTATTTGAATAATAATGCGTTGTTTTTACAGGTTTATACAATAGATACACGTACCGATCAACAAAAAACCGATTCATTATTAGAACAATTTGTGAATGAACGTGAAATCGAATTAGTACACAATCCACAAGATGAAATCGAAGCACGTTTGGCCACATTACGTGAACAAGGTGTTCGACCAAATGAGGGACCATATATCAGTAATCTACATGATGATTCTAGTAATTCAGAAGAGGAGATTGATAAAATAACAAAGAAAATTATGGATGAAGTAGCATTAGAGGAGCGTTGTTCTGTTGATTTAGCGAAAAAGAAACGATCGGATTCATCAAATGATATTGATGATGATGATGATGATGATAATATACGATCATCACCAGAATTACCATGGTGTGTTTTATGTAATAATGATGCATTGTATCGTTGTTATGATTGTGGTGGTGATTTGTATTGTTCGGAATGTAATAAAGAGGTGCATAAAAATTGGGGCGATAATGATCATAAAGTTGTTCCATATAAAATTAATGATAAATAAGAATTTTATTCCACATTAAGAGAATTGACCATTTTTAGATTTTATTAAATTTTGCAATAATTAAATACTGATATATTTTTATAAATAATCATTTCCAACATTGTTAATTTCAACTGTGATTTGTTGTTAATTATAATCAGTTGTATTCAATTTTTATTTTTTAAAATAATTACAAAATACGCTTTAGACAAATGTGAAAAATAATTCCCGTTTATGAAAGGATTATTATTGTTTTTCTTTCTTGATTGAAATGTAGTCATGTATAAATGTATAGTAATATTTATTAAACAACATTATTATAAAATCAGAGATATTCAATAAAAACAAATCTAATTGATTTAATCTCAAGTCTTCTGGTTCACATGTTTTTGAGCTAACAATAAGCCTAAAACATCATTTGTACCATATTTCCAATTTCCATTAATTCTCAGTTTTTAATTTCTTCCACTGTTGGTCATCCTAATGGCGATTGAGTTTCAACTTTGACCATTGATTATTTCTTCGTCAATTCACCTAGAGACATACAAATGTGAATTAATCTTTTTAAACAAAATGACCAAATTTATTATGTGGTAAGAAAAAAATCGTAATATTTCCATATTTAGCGCAACAAAACGCACAATTTTTACGATAAAAATAGACGCTAATTCAAAACAGATTTTTCTATTATTATTATTGTTTTTTTTTTCTTAAATGAAGTATGTGTATTATTATATTAAAACAGTTGAACAAGTACCTCACCTGATACGGGCAAATTCTTGATTTTTGTTATTCTTTACAGAATATAAAAATCGCTGATTAAGATTTGCTTGACACAACCATTAGATATTGAAGTAGACGTATAGGATGATGCCTCCCCGCAAATGGTCTTTATCTTCTTTTAAGCATAATGTGTAGATTTTTTTTAATATCGTGCATAATACGTATTGTTGTATGTAACAAGATGAAAATCAGGCAATATAAATAGTGGACGGATTTAATTTTCACACTATCAAATTGCATTAAATCAGTGATAAGCATGCCGCGGCCCTTTAGTTATTTACTTCTGACTCGCCAAGACTATTCGGCGTTTGCTGGCATTTTTACCACAACTTTGTTGCTTGATATGCTTTATTAGTACATCTTACTCTTGCAGCCCGCATATTGGCCCCAGTGCTGTAACTAGGGTAAGCGGAGGCGGTCATGGACGCCCGCAGAAAATTTTACAGAGGCGGCAAAGCTTGGAGGCGAAATTTGTAGAAAAAATAGTTTTTTTAAACGATATTCTGTGTTAGAGACGCATCTTCTACTGTTTGTCCCAGGTGCCAAAAATAACTTCTCACTGCGTTAGATCATCCCTTATTACATAGTAGGAAAACGTCTAAGAATGCCGAAAAATCCATTTAATTACAAATAAATTAAGTTCTAGATATGAGAATCAGTACTTTTTGTAGTTTCTATTGCTCTACAACTTATTATGCAATAATTCGTGTATGACAACGCCTAAAGCAAAGCTCGTCCCAAACCCTATGTCCGTGGGCACGATAGCGCCCGCAGACTGTTGTTCATGAACCCGCTGCTGTTTGTTCTCCTCCCCCTAATTCTGAATAGAATATCACAATCTGAAAAAATTACGTTTAATTTTAACCAATTTGCTTGAAAAGGTAAATGATGCCCATCGCCTTGTTAATATTTACGAATGTGCTCCAAGGTATATAAAGACTGGGGACTCTTGGTCTAAAGCGTCAGTGTAAAAGTATAGTTATCCACCATCTTATTGTTAGAAAAGGTGATTTGTAAACCTCCATTCAAGAAAATAAACTTTCATTTTCCACTGTACAGGTTGCTCTATGTTCAGGGGCGGACTTAAGCTAAAACCTTTGGAGCGGCTAGCGTAAAATTTAACATACTGTTAGTTTATTGGATAATATTTGTTCACTAATTGTATGTAATCTTGAAAAACTAGTGCTCTAATATGAATCCAATTCTCCGTTGGGTAATAAAACTCGCTCAACTTTTGCTGCCTACTATGGGAACCAGACGTTAGAAAGAAATATGATGAGTAACAGGTTTATTTGTAGGGGGGCTAATTTGAGGCACGGGGGTGCTAATTCCTCTAAACTCCCCCTAAGTCCGCGCCTGTCTATCTTAATCCTTTAAATTCGTACATTTTCACAGCAGTAGTAAACAAATTATGTTCAAACTTGAGCGGCGGTATATCCTTATCGATAGAGCCGTACGTATATTATATTTAAATTGCCCTATATTTTACAATGAAACCTTAGATTGATTTGACCTTTTAACTGGTGCTTAAATATTTGCTCCAAATAATCAATTCAACGCTTATAATAAACTTTAAATTATTCATTTCAAATAAATAAAAGCCAGACTTTCAAAACTGGACTCCAAAACTTTGCATAAATACGCAAGGCCCCCTAATTATACGAATTTAAAAAAATAAAACAAAAAACAACAACCAGGGTGATACAGACATAAAATAGCCGAGCTACTAAACAGACATTTTATTATCGATTGAATTTCAAATACATTCACAGGAATTCCGTTGATTATTTTGATAAAAATTAAAAACACAAAAAAACTATTCTAATAATTAACGTATTCTTTTTTTTTTGTATGTAAAAAATGTTTAAATTTGGGCAAATATCGCATTAATTTATCTTTTTTTTTTTATACATTTAATATATGGAAAACAACAATCGCAACTATGTTGAACGTATCGCACTGTAAAGAGCGTACGCAATTTATTTTAAATTAAAATAATAATAATAATAATACCCGACCGTCTTTTTTTTTTGTTACTTTCTAACTATTGTTATTATTATTTGTAATATTATATTTGTATTGTAATAAAATGGCGCTGAATCTTAGAATCTGCGTCCGGGAGCCATATCTCTACGTGGACCTGGGCCGCCACCGCTCGCAAAGCTACAAATAAGAATGGAAGAAAAATAAACATAAATTATAAAAATTCAAGGCGCATTCATCGCACAATGTGTGTTTCATCTTAATTTTCTATATAAGGATAGTAATAGAAATGTGAATAATTTACCCTAATTTCAACAATTTAGCGTACACCTGTGATTTAGATAAAAAACCTTTCTATATGGCGCTATAACGTGTTTCAATTGTTTCGAAACAGTAAACATTGGTAAACAAAAAATAGGAAGAAAGCTTACAATAACGCAAGCATTAAACATGAAATTAAGGTAAACTATTACCTTATATAGAACAGAAACACCTGTTTAAAGTCATTCGAAATAACGTTACGGACCAATAATTCTTGAACCTGCATGTACCATAAAAAATGTCTATTAAACATGAAATTTTGCTGCGTAATTAATGCACTTAAACGCAACTAAGTGACGCTAATAACAAATAATTCCATCTTCCTGTTTTGCGAGACGTTGTCACAATACTTCCGCCAATATTACCAACAAAGAAACAAAATTTCATGTTATTTTACCAAAAAAAAATGACCGTATTTTCGCCAAAATCGTTGAATCCGATTTACGTTTTAAATAAAACATTTATTTAATAATTATTATAAACCTACCCTCCTCGTTGTTGTGGTAATGGTGGATATGCAGCATCATAAGCTCCTCGTCCACCTGGTGTACCATAACCATCACCATAACCGCTAGCATTCGCATAACCACCACCACCACCACCACCCCCAG
>JAZBGY010001001.1:8710-32345 GCA_037414755.1 Lydus trimaculatus | reverse complement strand
ATGTTTAAAAAACAGCCCAAAACTGTCATCATCAATAATAATAATAATAATACTTAAAGATCAATGATTATAGTATATGGAAAATAAAATTATAAAGCATATAAACCTTTTGTTTCATCTTTTGATGAATTCTTCCGATTACTACTATCATTAGTACTACCTGTAACAGTTGGTAATTGTTCAGCTGCTGCTGCTCTTTCAGCTAGAAATCGTTCAAATTCACTACTAGTTACAGATTCTTCACCTCCTGTCTATAAAAACGGAACCAATTAGTCGATTTGTTCATAACAATAGATTTAACAACAAAATAAATAAAAAACTAAAATAAATGCGAATACTTACCGTTTGTCCTAACCAATTTGCCATTTCATCAAATTCACGATCGGCCGGATTCTGTGCAAACACATATAATAAAGCGAAACACATAGAATGAAGCAAAATAATAATAATAATAAATTTAAAAGAAAAATGTAAATTTCTACTAAATGATACTTTGTAAAACTTACCGTTTGTTTAGCTTGAGTTGCTGTATTTAAACCACCAATTAATTGATCAGATTCTAAATTATCTTTATATGTACTGCTACTAGTTTTACTATTCTCATATGATACATTTCTAGATTGTGCAAACATATCAAATTCATCATTATTTTTAATGATTTTATTTTTAGTTGAAACATTTTCAATTTTTGATAATTGATTTGAGGCACTAGTACTATCTGTACTTAATTTACTTAATTTCTGTGACAAATCTTCAATATTTTCATGATGATGATGCTGTTGATCATCATCAAAACTTATTAAACTATCATCACTTGTTAATTTTTGTTTAGTCGATGATGATGGTGGTGGTATAATAGCTTTTGCTATCATTTCAGATGCTGATTTACCAATACCACCATTTTCATGATTCTTTTCCCAACGATTATAACGTAAAAATAAATTATTTAAATCATCATTTATTCGTAATAATTCAGCTGTTAATTCATCATTCGATAATTTACTGATTAATTCAACTAAACGTTCTTGCATACTTTGACAAGTCACGTGCAATTCCTACAAACAATAAATCATGAATTTTTTCTTAATTATTACGAGGGTTGGCTGAAAAGTAATGCTCAGGTGCATGTAACACAACAATAGGAATAGCGCTTGCTGCTGTCTTGTAACTACATTCTTCCATTACAAAGATGTCCAATCTTGTTGAATTTTGTTCATTCTTTCTTTGCCATGGAGTTGAGTTTAGCTGTTGTGTTTCGAACGACTCACGAAGTGAATACTAGTGACATTTATCGGTGCTTACAGGCAGTTTATGGCAAACGTTGATTGAAATACCGTGAATCTGGGAAACCGTTAAAGTCAATACAAATCAGTGGTCGACCAGTTTCTGTAATTGATAAGAAGCATCGACAGAATGTTGACGAATTGATTCAAAAATCATCACGCAATCAGACATGTCGAAAAAACGTAGAACCCATATTATCGAACAAGTGGGCTACCATAAAATCTGTTCTAACTAGAGAGCTGTAAATCTTAAAACTACACTGTCGGTGTCTCGTGAGGCAGACAGGAATCGATAATAATTACAGTGAAACCTCCCTATTGCGGACACTCATGGAACAAAAAAATATTGTACGCAATAGGAGGTGTCCTGATAAGAGAGTTTTAGGTTCTGAGAGACTTCAGCTACCTACAATTTTCAGTATTGTGGCCAAGTAAGTCTTGGGTATTTTAAAATTTTCCGTAATTTTTGTAACACCGCACTCTTTCTCTTTGAGACTTAATTCGTTACGATGAGGAGTCATTTTAAGGCATAGTGATTAGTATCATCACTGATTTTCACATTGAATTCAGTCAAACAAAATAAGAAATAATCAATATCTATTCGCAGAAAAGCCTAACGTAGCAAAGTCAGTTAATATAACAAGAAATGTCCGCAAGAGAGAGGTTTGAATAACGCTTTTATATAAGAATGTAGTGTCCGTATAAGAGGGTGCTGGTGTCCGTATAGAGGAGTTTTTATTATTATATAAATATAAGGTAGTGTGCCAGTACATCGGTAAAGTGTCCCTAAATGGGAGTGTCCGTACTGTAGAAGTGTCCGCATATGGAGGTTTCACTGTAATAGAATTCGCCTTATAAAAATGGAGCTGAATTTTCTTCTGATTAGCAAAGTGGGAACGCTCTTTACGGCGACCTAATTTCGATAGGCGTAGTTATAAAATGTTACACACTCTAACAAAAGAGAATAGACAACAAAGAACTATTGTGAATAATTTGGCAGAGGAGAGTTGGATTCATTATTATGAGCCAGAAGAGAGAAGGCAAATCCCAATCTCCATCGTCCAAGAAATTCAGATCCCAACCCCGTGCAAAAAACCTTCTTTTTGCAGTGCTCTAGAATGTCAAATACGTGTACGTGCTAGAGTACATAGAAGACATTAAAACAATTAAGTTGTGTGACGCATTAGAAAATCCACGGAGTCAATAATCTCTTGTGACGTTGAAATTTGCACACCCCAAATACTCTCCGAACTTGGCGCCCTGCCACTTTCACTTCTACCCCAATTTAAAGAATTTTAGTGAAAGATGCAGCTATCTTCCTAGACTAGTCAATAAGATGCGTTTTTTTCTTCCCAATTTCAAATGATTAGGAACGTGTGCATTACTTTTCAGCCAATCGTCGGTGGTATTTAAATCGATTAAATTTACTTGTAATAATTCCAATTCATCTGGTTGTTCATAGCCCGGTTTCAATTCACTCAACATTTCACTAAAAACACCCATATTATTCTGTACAATATCCAATTCAGATTGTAATTTAGCACGTTGTTCTTGTGTTAAACTACCACAAGTCGGTGTAGAAACATGTGCCGGTGATGCTGTTGATGATTGTGGTAGTGGTGGTTGTGTTTCAATCGATATTTCCGATTCAACACTCTAAAAATAACAATGTTTTATTCATCAATAATACCAATATAAAACAAATTAAATATACTTTTTGTGGTGTATGTATTGGAGCCATTGCATCTAAATCAGTAGCTGGAAATTCAATACCTTTTGCTAATAAATCTTGATAAACTGATACAACACCAGCCATTTCTGGTTGATTACGGAAAGCATCCGCCCATGATTGTATTAAACTTAAAACTTTTTCTTGTACAGCTGTTGGTGGATCATTTTTCGGTCCAATTAATTTCACCTAAATCCCCCCAAAATTAATTGATTAATAAACCTTTAAAAATTTATTAAAAAACAAAGAGAGCAAAAGTACCAATTCTGAGACGAAATCTTTATTACAAATCAATATGTGGAAACGTTTACCACAATTTTTAACACACGTTTCTAATACAGTTAATGTATACATTACAACTGTATAATTTTTACCAGCATTTTGTGTTAATCGTTTACGTATAGCTTTAACAGCATCCCGTGGACCATCTTCTGTTTCATTAACTAAATCGCATATTTCCATATTTAGACTCCAATTTTCTGATGCCAATGTACCATCAGTTGCTTGTTCTATTTGGTAATGGAAAAAAAAAACAATAACAAATTGTTAGGAAATTTATGTAAATAGAGTGACTCATTACTTATTATAATTGGATTAGTTTGTGGCGTAGTTACAATTTATTTGTTAAAGGTCGATCTAATCTATATGACTATTTTAAGAGAATATCGTACAAAAATTGTGTAATTCGTGTTTTGTTTCTTTTGTATTGAAATTATGTCCCAATTAATACCGGAGAAAGCATAGAATTGTGCAGCGAGCATAACAAGATCCGGTCGCCGACTCAATTTAAGTAAATTAAATAACGGCACACCTGTTAATACGTTGGAGAATCGCTTAGAAATGCATAAAATCGAATTACGATAATAAATTGGAAACTTTGTCGGCTTCTAATCAATTTTAATTTTTATTTTTGACAAATATTGTTGGAAAACAATGGAATAAATCGAAATTTTTCCAAATCATAACAATTTCAATAAACTCACCGATTTTACTGCCAACTGGTGTGGAAAATGGATTTCCACCTAAGGCATTTCCAAAGAATGACATTGCTGGAAATTGTTAATAACAATTTGGAAAATTTCTACAAAATCGCTTTGACAACCACTGACATAAATTTGACAAATCACAACATAAACTATTTTTAAGTTGGTACAATTGTTTGTCTACAATAATTACCAACTGTAATGGAAAAATAAAACTAGAATTTGCGGCAATTTCGAAATTATTTATTTTATTATAAAGAATAACCAAAATTTTCAATCCATTTTAAACCATCTGTTGTCACCTGTTTCGGTTTATATTCCAAACCGATCCAATCATCATAACCAACAGTTTTTAATGTTTCAAGTATGTATTTATAGTTTAATTCACCTGCAGTATCAGGTTCATGACGATCTGGTACTTGAGCAATTTGTACATGACCCACATAATTAATTAAATCTTTAATATTATTTGTTACATTACCACGTATATGTTGTAAATGGAATACATCTAACATAATCTTCAAATTGGGACTATTTATTTTCTTAACAACTGATAAAGCTAAAAATAGATTTATAATCATCTATTATATGAGTGTTAATTCGTTATCAATTGAATTAATACCTTTATCATAACAATTCATATAATAATTTGGTACGGAATATTTGTTAATTGGTTCAATTATACCTAAAATATTCTCATTTTCTAATAATTTCGTTGCATAACGTAGATTCTCTTCATAGATACGATCATGTTCATTTGTAATATTTTCAACTTTTCCTGACATTATATGAATCTTCTTAGCACCCAATTTCTTTGCATAATTTATTGTTAATTCAAGACTTCTATTGAATTCCTGTTGTTTACCAGGTATTGCAGCAAAGCCTAATTCACCTTTTGTTACATCCCCTGTATAGATATTGATGAGAACTTGTTGAATATTTGAGGAATTCTTCGCATTAACAACATCATTTTCGTCTAAACCAAATGGAAAACCAGTCTCGACAGCTTTAAAACCGGCATTCTTTGCTAATTTGTAACGTTCCAGAAATGGGACTTCTGTGAACATAAACGATAGATTTGCACAGAACTTCATCATGATAATATAGAATGAGACTGTATGTGGAAAAAAACAATTGTTACAATTATATAGTGGAGATAATTGATAAGAAAACAAAATAAAGTGACCTTATGGAAATTAGAAAAACAGGAAAAGTAGTTTGAGGTTCACTGGTTTATCTGTGGTTTTCCAAGAAATTAGCGTTTTCGATTTGATGCATCAGACGACCCAATTAGGTATTCGTGTATCTTCTTGATTGAATTGATTATAAATGTTATTTTAGATTGTTTATAGGCTTTTTATTCTTATTTCTACTTAATTTCGTTTAGTGAGTAGACAGGGGAAATTATAAATAAAGTTTTATGCCACAATCTGTTTCAATCGAAAACGCTCCAATTGCATAATCGTTGTTATCTTAGCCACATCCGAATAATATTGAGGTTAGGTTAATTGTCAAAAATTGTTATCTAATAATGGCCTTAATATTACGACAATTATCAAAAACGCTCCGTTCTCCACTACTTAGAAATGGAGGTAAATATTAATTGTTGATTTCTAATAAATTCTATTCAAATTGATTGATATTTTAGTATGTGCCACTAGTGGGATACGATTCAAAACAACTGAACCAGTTCAAGAAACAAGACGTAAATATTGCGTTTTTTTTTGTCTTTTATTCAAATGATTTCATTGTAAAATTTGTACAATTTCAGCAACTGTACGAAAGAGTGATGCTTTAGTTAGGTCACGATTGATTGATTTTGGCAAATATACAGCTGAATGTTTACCAAAATACATACAAAAAGTCCAAATTACAGCTGGTGATGAATTGGAATTGTTGATTGTACCAGAGGGTGTTTTGCCGGTTTTGCAATTCTTAAAGGATCATCACAATTGTCAGTTTGCTAATTTATCAGATATTGCTGGTATGGATGTACCTAGTCGTGAATATAGATTTGAAGTAATCCATATTTTTCTAGAATTTGTGTAAAACAAAAACTAATTTATTTTTTTGTAAATTTTGTAGATAATTTATAATTTATTATCGTTACGTTTCAATTCCCGTATACGTGTACGTACTTATACAGATGAATTAACACCAATCGATTCATGTAATGATATTTATAAAGCAGCAAATTGGTATGAACGTGAAATATGGGATATGTATGGTGTATTCTTTGCAAATCATCCAGATTTACGACGTATATTAACTGATTATGGTTTTGAAGGACATCCATTTAGACGTGATTTCCCATTAAGTGGTTATGTTGAATTACGTTATGATGATGAGAAGAAACGTGTTGTTGTTGAACCATTAGAATTGGCACAAGAATTTCGACGATTTGAATTAGCTGCACCATGGGAACAATTCCCAAATTTCCGTAATGCACCACCAACTAGTGAAGATATACCAGTTGATAAAGAGAAAAAAGCAAATTAGTAAAATAATTTTATTTTAATTTTTTTTGGTTGTTGTTATTTTTGTCAACATTTTCAAACAAACAAAAACAACAAATAACATGAATTGGAACTATAATTGGGAATTTATAACTTATTAGTTTTATTGTTTTTTTATTTATCAATTTAGTTGTTATCTACTCCAATTTAATCCGAGTATATTTCTAGCTGTAACAAATGCTGAAACAATTGTATCTTTAGCATTAGAATTGCCTAAATCTGTTTTACATAGAATTTCATGGATTTGTACAGCTTCTAATAAACGTCGATTCAAAAATTTCCATGTTGCTTCATGATTCTCTGATTTGTCTTGTATTAAATACAATTCTGATGCTTTATAAACACCAGCAACACCTAATCGACGTGCATACCAATTAAACTACAATTAAAACAATTAATTGCAAATCTAGTTATAAAAATTTAGAAAAAAAACAAACATCAACTGATCTATCACCAGCATAATAACAAATATCATCAACTACTGTTAATAGAGTTGCTAAAGCATTCGGTACATTCGGCGGTAAAGACATGATCGCTATAGCTTGCGGCCAACGACTCAAATACGGCACAATCATCTCTAAACGTTTCTTTAATGCTTCCTCGACGAATTCTGCCGGTGGTATTGGATTCTCTTTATTTGTTTTCTCCAACTACAACATTTTTTTTTAAATCTTGATTAATTGTAAAATTTAACAAAAATTAGAGGAGTTTACTTGTTTCAAGATTTCAACCAATTTTAAATTGGATTTTTGTTGAAAATAATGTACTAAATCACCACCACCTTTTGGGAATAAACCATGTGTAATACCAGGATAACCACAAGTTTCAGCACCATTACGTAATGCTTCTTTTGACCAACCTAATTCGATTACAAATGGTAATGAAGCTTCTAGGATTTTTTCTTTAATTTCTTCATCATACGCTTTCTCGCGCTGTTGTTGTTGTTGTTGTTCATTTTGTTGATGACTAGTATCAGTTGAGGTATTTCTAATAGCTGCCCAAGCAGTGTAAGTATCTAAAGAAATTGAAAATATTAGGTTTTTGTGGTTTGAAAATGTGAAGGGAAAGAGGGTTTATTCAACACGGCATTTAATACGAATTTCATTAAGGCAGAAACACTGCAAATGCATGTACTTCAATTTGCTCTATTGTGGGGACTAATGCCGTATTCAAAAGTATGTGTAAAGGCCCCCATACACGCTCCGGAACCTGTGTGGTAGCAAACTGTGCTATTTTGGCGGCTGGATGAGAATGAAAAATCAATGCGAAATAACTGTACAGGCTACAGGCCGACCGGAAGGTGCGTGGCGTTGCGTCTGTTCAGTTTGGTTTGTTTCAGACAAACAGTGTGATAGATGAGAGACAGCACGTTCATCTTCATACGTATTCCATCTTGCAAGATCTATTTTTATGCATTTTTTGACTTTCACTTTCTAAGTAAATTACCCTCTACCAAGATCCGATCTGAAAGGTATTCAAGTTTTCCTCACAGGGTTCCCGGAGTGTGTTTCGTTGAAGTGGGTAGTGATACTCGAAAGCTAGGATTGCACAGTTTATCGTCAAAGGATTTCCAGAGTGTGTATGGAGACGTTAAGTTTTGATTCCGCCGATTTAAAGAGGGTGAGGTCAATGAACGTAGCAGTGCTATTATGAAGGTAGAAGCTTGGCAAGCATTGCTGGATGAAGATGTGAGTCGAAACCGTAACCCAACAAACTGTCCCCAATCGTTTATGTACAACGAGGACGGATTAATACAGGTGCCACTCGAATTGCATTAGAAGAATAAAGACGATCATTCTGACTGATGACAAAAACTGAATGGCAGAGTACAATGTTCGCCCTCAAGAAGATCATGCTGGTTGGGTGATGTTATAAATTTCCAGTACCAGATAAACCCATCAATGCTGATCGCTACAGACAAAAAATTGCTGCTATGAATTGATTCGAAAATGTCCTTTTATGGGCGAATTTTTTCTTCTCGTGAATTTGCTTCCCGACAATGTTTGTAACATTATTCAAAGAAACGTTCTTGACTCTTATTGTTAGTTGAGAAATTCTGGACCATTCGGTGAATAGTTTTGATAGTTTTCCAAACCTCATTTGTTCCAATCGATGCAAAAGTCTTTGATCTGGTGTACACACTTTTTAAGCCGGAATCCCACGACGCATGATTTGGCGAGCCTGGCTCGTGGCTTCGGCTTGTAGAGGCTTTGCTCGGGAATGATATTCCCACCAGGCCCGACAAGAGGGTACAAATTACCGGGGCCTGGAGTAGTCTGGGGCCCGGAACAGCCTCTGACCCCATGTATATAATTTTTTTTTTTTTTTTGGACACCCATATACAATGTTGAATTCTGATATTTTTTCTTAGGAGGGAACAATTTTAGATAAAATTTCATTAGAAGTAAAACAAAATGAGACGTACGACATCTAGGACGAAATTAAATGCACCACTATTGATAATGTATTTCGACATGCAAATAAACCTCTATTCTAGGTAATCTCATTTCCAGCAAATGTGAGCTGTTGCTGCCCAGGTTGAGCGATCATTTAGTTGTTTATCGCGTGTTAAAGATGTCTTAAGATCAACAATGACACAAAATAGATTGAATGACTTTGCTCTTCTTGCTGTTGAAGCCGAACTTGCAAAAAAGCGACTTTTCGGACATTATAGCTGCTTTTTCAAATCGCAAAATTCGAAAAGCAGATCTGTAGTCCTATAACTAGTTCTTCTGTCTTTATTGTATTATTATTATTATAAAAAAAGTGACTTTTATTAATTTAATCATTTATCTTTGCGGCCCGAGAAAAACTTTTACCGGGGCCGTCCTCACTCTCGGCGGCCCTGATTCCCACGACGCGTGTGAGTGCGTGGTGATTGATGCTGGCTTGGCAAGTCTTGTCAGTGTCGTAGCCCAGTTTAGTTTCATCTCTATATGCCTCCAAGCATCGTGAACAAGGTTTTTATGGTTTAGATGTTTTGGATTCAATATCGCCGGCTCTCCTTCATAAAACTCCAAAATAATGTAGTCTGTCCACTCAATTTTTGATTTATTATGAAAAAAATAACCACATTTATCAACGACAATCTGGACGCTACTGAAATATGGCGAAACTTGCATTTTTCTATGGAACCGAATCTGAGGAGGCTCGCCTTCTTTTTGCCAAATTTACCGACAATAGGTAGGAAAGCAGCACAAGCCATCCCAAGCCAAGCCAAGCTGGCGCGCCCGTGGCTGGCCAGATCACGCGCGGTGGTATCCCGGCTTTAAAGAAGTACAGGGTGTCTTATTTTCGATGGTATTTAAGGTAAACTCCTACAAGTAGTGATCGGAGAAAATAACTGATGGCACATTCTCGAGATACTTTTTTATGACTAATCAGATGGTGGAATCAGACTGTCGCGATGTTCTTTTATTTTTGAGTTATTAAAGTTTTTTGACTTTTCCACTATTTTGAAAATGCTCTGTATCTTGCATACTTTTGAAAAAGTTGGAAAAATTCTCATTGCTTCTGATACAGTTCCTAACGCAGATTTTATCTGTCTTATCTATTTTAGAGTAAGCTTTACCGTTTTTCAGATACGACACAAACTTTAATTTTTTTAAATGGGAACCATAGGTAATTTTTAGCTTATTAAATTGCTTCTTTTTTTGTGATTCCAAATCTATATAGTTTCCTATAGTTATTTTCAATAATATGAGCATTTTTTAAAAAAATCCGATATCAGGTAAAAATTAAAAAACTATACACAAAATAAACGTAGAGTGCTATGGAACAATTGTTTCTCTGACTTGTCAAATGATTATTAATTTTGATTTTTTGCAATAATTATTGCATTTTTTACACAAAATTTATGAAAAATATTGTTTATAAAGGTTTTCTGGATAGTTCATCTGTAGATCCGGAGATAAAAACCCCGTAATACAAAAAAATAAGCAAAATCAATGATTACTTGACAACTTGAAATAGCAATTGTTTCATAGCACCCTATGTTCATTTCAAATGAAGCTGTATCATTTTCACCTGTAGGATTTCCTTTTCTGTAGTGACTTTTGCTGTTGAAAATAACTATAGCAAACCATATATTTTCGGAATCACAACAAAATGTGAAATCTAATAAACTATAAATTAACTATAGTTCCCATTTAAAAAAATACAAGTTTGTGTTATATCTCAAAAGTGGTAAAACCTACTCAAAAATGAACAACGCATGTAAAATCTGCATTAAAAACTGTATTAGAAGTAATTAAAATTGTTCCTATTTTTTTTTTTTGAAAGTATACGAGATATAAAGCATTTTCAAAATAGTGGAAAATTCAAAAAAGTTGAATAACTCGAAAACAAAAGAACATTACGAAAATCTGACGACACCAACTGATTACTCATGAAAAAGTAGCTCGAGAATGTACCATCAATTATTTTGTCCGATAACTACTTATAGGAGTTTACCTGAAATACCATCGAAAACAAGACATCCTGTACAAAGTGGTGCGTTACCCGTAAAATGGCTCAAGGTACTATAAATAATAAAATCAGTGAATGATTTGATGGTTGATAAAACATTCAAAAATCCGTCGAGATATAATTTATTTTTTACGACTATCTTAATTCAATACACGCCACAACTCTTGATAACAAACTTTGTATAACATCTAAGGTAGTTAATGACATATTCATAATTTTGATTTTTTCTTCAAATGGTAATTCTAATAAGTCTTTACTAGATACAGATATTTTAACATCAATATCATGTTTCCTATTAACATTATTACGATTTTCATCATTTAATTCTTTAATTTTTAATTCATAATGTGCTTTAGACAAATCAATACCTTTTTGTAAATAATTTAAATAATTCTCTTGTATTTCATTTATTATTAAATCAATACCAATATTAATATTTTTATTAATTAATAATAAATAACGTAGAAAATTTAATGTTGATATAATATAATCGGCTTCATCAATTAGATCAGTTTTTTCATTATCTTTAAGTAACATAAATTTACGTAATAATTTAAATAATTTCTGTTGTTTATAATAAATTGATAAATTCGTTAAATTATCACATAACATCTCTTTATATTGTGTTATCAAATTACCACGTAAACCACTATGTTGTATACAATCAATTAGATTGTAAATCAATAAATATCGGGCTTGATCATTAAACGACCATAAATATTGATGTAACAATTTTAAACCATCTTTACGCATCTTCTCATCTGTTTTATAAACAATAATATTCGATAATTGTTTACAGAAATTACAATGATTAACATCATCTAATAGTACAGATGGTAGCGAACCTTTCTCTATAGATTTTAATAAAGTTCCAATAAGTTTAAAGCCTTTAATTATTGTTAAATTATGATCTAAAATCAACAATTCATTAACAAATTTCAATAAATATTGAAACAAATAGATAGAATTATAAATTTTTGGTATTTTATCAAAACAAATCTCTTCTGTTAAAATCAAATAATAAAAACAACTTAATGATAATTGATTTGGTTTCATTAAATCAACATTATAATCATTATCGCGTATTTGTAAAAATACAAAAGGATCATTTAGGATTTTAAAAATTTCATTGATTAAATCTTCACAAATACGACGTATTTTCGATTTGGTACCATGATAAATTTGTAAATTCAAATAAACAATCGGTTTACCAAACAATTGAATTAATGATTTCCTCAATACAAGACAACGTTCATTATTTGTGTGATTTTTCAAAAATTCTCCAATAAAAGTGTAACAAAACCCCAATAATTCGGTGTATAGATGGTTGATACGTTCCACTGATGGTTCATTGTCCAACAATAATTGTTCCTCATCTGTTAATAGTAGATCTTCGGGTGTTTCCAGTTGATTTAAATATGTTTGTATTGAATTGAAACACCATGCTAGACTTGTTATACGTTTATCTGGCAGACGTAATAGTATCGTTTGTAATGGTTGTAATAATGTTAGAAATTTTACATCATCTGTTGCAGTTTCGATTTCTTCAATAAATTGCAATAATGCATCTTCTGGTGTTGATTGTTCCACAATTATTTTCAATAATTGTTGGCAACATTTGAACACTTCAATATTGTTAATTTCAACATTTTCATTCAAATATTCACATATTATCGGTATTAAATCCCAACAATTCACACGTATCTCTTCGTAATGTTTATTATCGTTGAATAAATCCAATATTTGTACTGTACTACCTTGTTTTAATAAATCACGTATTTTATTAGCGAATATAGTCGGTTCTGCTAATTGATTATCCATTTGTTGTTGTTGTTGTTTTTAACGGTTGATTTGCGAAAATTCTGGTATTCGACAATTCGATATGAATTTTAGGTTAGGTTATTATAACCTAATTATAGAGAAATTTATTGAATTTATTCAAATATTACTTACATCTAATATTCGTGCGTATTGTTGTACAAACGGCAAATAGGGACATTTTCCAAATGGAAATCTTTGGGAAATTGTAATTAAATTGGTGGAAACTTCGACTTAAACATATAGTATTTTTGTGTATAAACAGTTGGTTGTACTGATAACACCAATTTGTTTATTTGCTATATTATCGTAAATACAACAAATTCAAATCCGGATTTCTGTTAGTTTTTCGAAATTATTCAAAATTCGTGTTGTTTAAACAAATTTAAATTATTTAAAATGGTTTAAATTCGTTTTTTATTTGGGGGAATTTGGGGAAATTTCGTTTATTTTGTTGGTTATCCAACTGTACGCAATTAAATTCCACTAGTATCCACCCTGATAACTCGAAAAACGTCAAAATTATAGTTTTTATTTGACTGATTGTATAAAGAGTGGAAATTTGGTGAAATTCAACGATTTTTAAATGAAGTGTTTGTATTTAATGATATTAAAGTATGTCGACACGGTCACAGCTTACGAAAGATTTAAATGGTAAGTTGGAAATTATGGGAATATTCAAAAAAAAAATAAAACAAACAAAAAAAAAAACCACCTCGTACAAACCGAGGGGAAAAAGGAGATTAGGAATGTTTACAATTACCCAGAAGGGGAGTGTCAGAAATCCCTGATTTTCTTTACTAAATCTGACAAAAATAACACAGTATTCCTTTTGTTTTTGTCTAAAGTCCAATAGTATGAATAATACGCGGTTTGAATGATTAAAAAGCCTCTTTGTATTTGTTGTATTGACCTAATGACCTCGAAAGAATTACTTACAATTGACCAAATTCGATTATATACAATATTTTTTTGATTATTATTAACATTTTTATTTACAGAGAGTATAAAATCATCAGTTGGTAATAAGGTGAAGATTTTGTTCAAAAATGTTGTGCGTTTGGAAACAAAAGGTGATAAGACTGAAAATAGAGTATTGGTAAGTAATGGATACACATTTATTGGGCGAATATAGATTTATTCTTCATAAATTTTACAAATATCCTCATATTCAACATTTTTAATAATTCTACCCATTAATAGACCTGTAGCAATTTTAATTTCAGCACAATAATTCTTTTCATCAATTGATAATAATGTTGCTATTTCACCACGATATGCACCATTAACAATTTTAACATTTTTACCAATTGCTGGTAGAACTGTTTCTAAATGTTCTTGATCTAATTTCAATTTTTTACCATTTTCTAATAATTTAATAATAGCACAATATTTATCTTTAACTTCTCGAATAACACCTTTTTGTTTATAATATTCATCACCTAATGTTTTTGTTATAACTTTAACAACAATGTTTTCAGTTAACCAGTAATCTTTACGATTTATTTTCTCTTTTTTCGTTTCTTCAATTTCTTTAATCTCATCTAATGCTGTCTTTTTTCTGTTGTCAGTTGTTTTTGTTCGTTTTGTTGTTGTTGTTGTTGTTGTAGAATCTGTTTCTGTTGTTCTTTTAATTGTTGATTTTAATATTGCCAATGGTTTAATTTCTTTTTTCTCTAAACCGGATAGTTTTAAATCTAATTTTAATTTTTCTTCATCATTTTCACGTTTCAATTCAGTATAGATAGGTTCTTCAAATGGTTTACAATGTTCCTTTGCTAATTGTGCTTGTTTTTCAACAAATTCCAATGTACGTTCCTCATCATCTTTATCCATTTTTAATTTTTTCGTTTTTTTCTCTTCACGTGCTATTGTATCTGGATCACGATCAACATATGTTATAAACCAACCTTTTTCTGTTTCATCAACTAAACATTTTCCTGTACGTCCTAACCATTTAACAAAACCAGTTAATGTTACCCATCTAGTTGCATTCATATGTAAATGATTACGATCTGATATATATTCTTGATAAACACGATTTGCATTCACACGTTTTGTACCAAATTGACGACGTAATATTTGTAAATATTCTTTTGCAAATTCATATGAGAAATCATCAATATAACGTTTTGAATTATCAGCAAATAATAATAATTGTCGTTGATGTGATTCAGACATTGTATGACATTTAAAGCCATTTTCATCACGGCATTGTTTCTGACACATTTGACAATACCATCGTAATTTTTGTAAACCTTTTGCCTTCATTTTATTGGCAATATATTTGGGGGTACCTACTTCAGCACGCGGCATCTTGACCTTTATCAATAAACACCAATTTATTACACAAATACAGCTATCAATTAGTTCAAAAATTGATTTTAATCAAATTTTCCAATATATTTTGATAAATTTTTACCAAAAAAAAGCTGAAAATTCTTTAAGCTTATTGTGGAATGATTTGTTGACAACTGTCAAATTGCATTAATTATGGGAGTGACGTTATAGATGGCGCTATTGATTTTGTACATTCTGGAATGCCGGCATGATTGTGGAGGAGGGAGAACAGGCGTCGATGATGTTAAAAAAAAATGTTTTTCAATGTTTTCCCTGTCTTAAATAATTTTTTTGTGTCTCCGTCCGGCAACACTAATTTTCTACATCAAAGAATTGTAATGTAATTGACAGATTACATTACAATTTTTAAAATCGTACTGCAAAAAGTAGAGATTTTTGATTGCTTGGATTGGTAACATTAAATGTCAATTTTATTTGTCAAATGTTGTCAAATATCGAACAAAATATTTAAATTGTTTGATTTAAAACGTTCGTTTAAACATAAATATGATAGAAATGGCTTATTTTAGCATTAATTTGTTATTAATTTATAAAATTAATACGAAAATCGAAAATAATGTAAGAAACAAATGAATTGAATTTGGTAAATGTCAAGAAGCCATGTATGTTGATTTTTAAATTCAAATGTTTTAATATTACCAACATTCAAAAAATCCCTAGATAATAGCAAATTTTCAATAGTTATTTGTTTGAAAATTTGGTATTAACAAATTAATGCTAAAATAAGCCATTTCTAGGGAGTCTCTTTTAGACCTTATCTACCAATATCTATCAAAAATATAGGAAAAAGGTCAAATATTCTAGGGTCGCTTTTATCGTCCGTGTATTACTAATTTGGCATACTGTAATTGTGTGTGTCAGCACTGTCAGCTCAAAGAATGGCATAATATCAGTAGCGTCACATCATTTTAACGTTCTTGTAATGAATTTTTAATGATACTATCAATCAGGAACTTGAACTTGAATTGTAAAAACCCATTTTTTTTTAATCCCAAAGCCTCGTTCAGACTATTCAAGTTACTTGAATTCAAGTCGCTTGAATTCAAGTAACTTGAAACTACTTGACAAATGTGAACCTAATTTTTACTTGACTTGAATCATTCGTTCAAGTTTGTTTCAAGTTTCAAGTGAAGTAGAGCTCCTTTCAACTTTTTACTTGACTTGAACAGACTTGAATGTCAACTTGAAATGTGTGAACTGTTTCCGTGGAAATAAATCAAAGCCAGCTGCGTGAATATGACAAATAAATTCATGTTCGATACTGAAAAAACAGCCTATTCGATGACATTTTATTTGTTTACTTGATTCAATTGACTTGTTAATGTGTGAACACAAACTTGAATGCCAGTGTACTTGAAATCAAGCGACTTGAATTCAAGTAACTTGAAAAGTCTGAACGAGGCTTAAGCCCTTTAATTTTTATAACTTTAGTCTTTACCCTAATTAAAATTGTAACTGTAACAAAACCTCGACACCTATGATTTAATGCAGTAGCGGACTGGGTAAGCAGATCTGGCAAACCGATATAAAAAGGCTCCCTCCTACATATTTGCAAATATATCGTTGTAAATTCTTATATGTATTTTATTTTCAATTTTTAATTAAATAGTAGTTTTTCTTATACATATTTTTAAAACCTTCTATAGGCCCCATTGGGCTCGGTCTAGCGGGCAACTGCCCGGTGTCCCGGCTGCCCAGTCCGTAGTCCGTAATGTTACAAAGAGACTTGCTTACAATAAAAAAAAGTTTGGGGTTTCCAAATTTTTGTCCACAATAGTACAGTTATAATATAATTTAGAAATTGGAGTGCTTGCGATTTCCAGTTAAAGGTCCCTGATATTAGAATAGGGGAATTCTTTACAAATGAGCTGGTTCTTTATTTAGTATATTTTCGGTTTCGTATTTGTTTATTTAGTTCAGCATTCCAGAATGTATTGATAGTTTACAATTATTTCTTATAGATGGCAGTGTTTTATTGTTGCTAAATTTGAAATGATTTTTCCCCCACAGGTATTTTCACCATGTCGTATATTGTTGCTTACAGCGAAAGTGCCAACAAAAGTAAGTATTTTATTATTAAATTTCTATTATATTTTAAGTATTTCATTGTTTTTTTTTTAAACAATTTTTTAGATCGACTGCCATTTCCATTATTTGGAAATCCAAGCGTTGGAAAGCAAACGTGGCAATCAATTAAGTTTAACAATAAATGATAAAGTTTATTCATTTTTAACAGGAGATGATTCAACATGTAGTATTGAAGTTGATAATATGATATCAGCATTAAATAATGCTATAAGAAATATATTTCCAACTGTTCCCTTACAACATATTATAAAAAAAGTATTACTTCTATAAATAATTTATTATTAAATTAAATTTTATTACAATAATTATTATTTAGATTGACGTTATACCAAATACACGTTTACAACAATTACGTGATTTGGAAGCTATAGCTAGTAGTCGTCGTGAAGTAGGACCATGTGGTGGTTTTTCAACACAATATGCATGTATGTGTGATTATCATGGTATGACTTATCGTGAAGAAGTTGCATGGGATGTTGATAATATCTATATGACATTGAATACAAGAGAATTATGCCTTAAAGATTTCGATTATTTAGATCAAAAGTTTGTTGATTTTTTTCTTTTTTCTTCTTAATCGTCCAATTTATTTGTTTTATCTATTTCTTTTAAAGGGATTTAATTCCAATTATTAGTGCATTGGAATATAATACATGGTTTACAAAATTACGTGCAAATCAAGTGAAATTATCACATGATAATATTGAACGTATATTACATGTTATACGTAAATCAATAAATTTAGAAGAGATTTATTTAGATAATTTAGGTTTAAAAGCAGATTTTTTAAATAAATTAACAAATGTATTAAAATTAAATCCATCATCAGCATTACATACAATTGATTTATCTTATAATACAATTGAAGATAAAGGTGCTATATATTTATCAAATTCTATACAACGTTTAAATAAAGGTTTAGTACATTTGAATTTAGCACATTGTGGTTTAAGTTCAAAAGGTATTAATCATTTATCAACATCATTAAATAATAATACAAATATGTTAACAACATTAACATATTTAAATTTAAGTGGCAATAATCTTAAAGATGATATTAGTGTAAGTTTATTGATTTATTGAAAGACGTTAAGTTTTATAATAGTTTTTTTTTTTGCAGAATTTACATACGTTTTTATCACATTCAAATGCATTACAACATTTAGATTTATCATCAACTGATATAATATTAGAAAATTTATTTGGTGGTTTAGTACGTGGTTGTACAACAAATTTAGTTAATTTAAATATATCAAAAAATCCATTTAGTAATAAAAAACATAAAGAAGCACCAATATCATTTAAACAATTCTTTAGTACAACATTAAATTTAAAATATTTAAATATATCATATTGTAAATTACCACAAGAGGCATTAAAAAATCTATTATTAGGTTTGGCATGTAATGAATTTACCAAAGATATGAATTTAGATATAAGTAATAATGGTTTAGGTAGTCAAGGTGCACATGTATTAGAATCATGTGTACATGGTGTACGTTGTATATCTAGTCTGGATATATCCGAAAATAGTTTGTATTATTTTGATCTTTTAAACTACACCATCTAAACAATTTGGTAAAATGGTAGAAATCTATCCTACTGGTCAAACGAATTTTTGTCAATTACACTGGTCTGCAGTTAAATCTGCTCAACGCAATTGATCTTCAAGCAAATTTGGTCCAGCATGTAACATTTTTGAGATATAGGTGTCCAATTTTTTTCTTAATTATTTCTTTAAATTTAAAGACAATAGTTACTATTTACGATTAAACGTCTGTATTTTTTGAATCAAAGCGTCTTTTTTGTTCATTTTGTTTATTTTCATTAGAGTAATGCCGCACTTTTCGGGCTGAGAGGGGAAATCGCTCGTTTTCGTACCTGCCTTTGAGGCGGCTGCGATTTGCATAATTGCCAATAGTATTCAACTTTCAGCCATGATTGTTTAGAATGACATTCAGTAGCGCCGAGAATAGATTTTAAATTTGTTTATAAATACGAAATTAAAACAATTTATTATCAATTGAAAGTATCATACAATAATTAATTAATTAACATCTATTATTATATGATACTTTCAATTAATAATAAATTGTTTTAATTTCGTATTTATTTGTATGTAAATTTTTAAAATTTTATTCATGCCACTGATTGTTTTTTTAGCCCCGCCCATATTTAAGATTTCAATACTATTGGCAATTATCAAAAATTCATCAGGGGAAGCGATGTCCCCATCACAGCACGTTAGGATCAATGTGATCTCTAGTACTAGCTCGTGGGTCATTAAATCAGTGGCGTTACTTGGAAAGAAGGAGAATATGGTTAAAAACTATCTTTTTTTGCCCATATCTGACTCACGGGTCATAGGTTCGCCATCAGTGGACTAGAGTAGTGATTCCCACAGTGTGTTCGCGGAACCCTGTGGTTCCACGAAATAATTTTGGAGTTCCTTGGGTTAGGTACCTACCATAATATTAGCCAACTAATTTACAATCAATTCTTCCATATACGATTTGTAAAACCTTAAATTTCTACGTGCGACAGATCTACTGAAATTGACCGATTTCTACCATTTTGCCAGATCGTCTAGGAGTACCTTTAATTACAATTTTAATTTGCTAATAATAATTGTAGATATGGATGGTGATTTAGCGAACGTAGTCTTAGCAATAAGTAAAAATAAATCATTAAGACATCTACATATGGGTCGTAGTATGAAAAAACATATGTCCGTTATAATGGATGCTGTTGTACAAATTTTACAAGATGATGAATGTTTATTACAATCATTAATAATACCAGATTGTCGTTTAAGATCTGATTTATATAATTTATTAAATGCATTAGGTGATAATAAATCATTAGAATTATTAGATATAAGTGGTAATTTAATTGGTGATTCTGGTGCACGTTTATTATCAAAAGCATTACAAATTAATAATAAATTAAAAACATTAATAATAGATCGTAATAATATAACAATACAAGGTTATAATGATATTGCATATGCATTAGATAGTAATCATACATTACAATATATACCATTTCCAATTTATGATATAATACCATGTATGAAACAATCAAATGAACGTACAGATTTAATTATGAAAAAAATACAAGATTTATTAAATCGTAATGTTACATTAAATAAAAACAATAATATTACAAAAATATTAACATTACAACCGGGTTTTTTATTAACATCAAAACAACAAGCATTAGAACGTTTAATTATACAAACACAAGATGCTATTAAAAATTTAACAAATGATACAATTACAATTATATCACAACATAATAATAATAATAGTAATAATGATATAAATCATGCTAATGATATTATAAAAGATGCTGAAAATACAAAACAATTATTGATACGTTTACAAGAAGTTGCACAATATCGTGATGATGGACATCCAATTGAAGCCAAATTACAACATGTCGCCAGTGAGATACACAATACAATTACCGATTATCTACAGGTAAAACCATTCATTCTAACAATTCTCGTATTAATTGTTGAGATATTTCAGATGACTACCGATAAAATGATGAAATGTTGTAAAGAACAATGTCCGTATGTGTTGCATGATGATCAAACAATACAAGAAATCAAAAAGATTTGTAAGAATAAAAAACAAATTCCTCTAGATTTTATTACAACATGTATTAAACAACAATCTGGTATTGATATAATGAATCGTGTTAGGTGAGTTCTTGCTCTATTTACTGTTGATTGTTTTTAAACCATTCTTGTATCCATAAACAAATCCGATTGATATTATCTTGTAATTCTTCTATAGTAACACTATTTAATTCATGTACAATATTGGTATTATAGGAATTTTTCGCCTCATCTAATATAACTTCAAATATTTCACAATCAATATTATCTTCTAATTTTTTACCATTATAACCACGTTGTATTAAACGATCATACAATGTTGTATTATCTGTACGTAATACAAATACAACATCAAACCAACGTTCTGGAAAAAATTCACAACTATGATAATCAATTATATTACCACCATTTAACATAACATCTTCTAAACCATCTAATAGTTTATCTTCATCTAATATTGGACATTGATATAATTCATCATATTCTTCTAAACAATTATTATCTTTTGCTATTTTTGATATTTCCAACCATTGTAAACCGGTAATTTCCGATAATTTTGAACATAATGTTGATTTACCAGTACCTGGTGTACCTGTTATCAATATATTTGGTGCTTGACGTTTTATTTGTGATTGTGCCATAATTATAATTGATTTTTCTTAATTAAACACGTTCGATATTTCGATAACAATAACATAACCTCAAAAATTGTGACAGCTGTCAATTTATACAACAGATGGCGTTAAATTTCATTTTTGTTTGTCAATTCATTAATAGGTTTGTTCCTACCTACAATTCCATACTGTTTTAATGTTTTGTTTTGTTTTTCTAGAGAATTAAATTTGATTCTTGCATCACAATTGGCTGAACAAATTACAGATGAAGTTTATGAAGCATTAATGAGAAGTTATAAAATTTTAGTAGGTGATGCTAGTGCAATACGTATAGATTCACCACCAAGACGTTCAAGATTATCAAGTTCAGGTAGTTCAAGACATGGTGCTAGTGATATTTCAATAACAGATAGTAGTCACCAATCTGATCATTCACCATTGGTAAGAATCTCTTTTTTTTTTGTTTGTTATTTTATTGATTAATGGATTTAAAAAAAAAAAACTTGTAAATTACATGCAGATGTTGGAATATTTGAATCTAGTAAGTATTGTTTTTGTTTCTGAAGACAAATATTAGTCCACTCTGTATTTTAGTAGTTGATTTGTTCTTGTTTTACTTTAGTTATTGATTTTTAAATAATTGTAGGCAACTCCGCATTTGTCGATTAAACGTAAAAGTTTACATGGACGTAAATTACGACCGAAATCCGTTGTTGATAGTGTTGAAGGTCTTTCAGCTGATGATATTCCTAGTCTATTACCATCAAATAATCGTAATACAGAAGAAGATGATTCTGTTACAGAATTACCTTGTGCTACACATCAATTACAACATCTTGTTAAAGGTTTGATTGTTTTTGTTTTGTTTTCTCATCTTAACAAGTGTTGATTTGGAATTGTTATTTTAGGTCGTCCACGTAGGGCGAAAACACGTGCACCAACACGTCCATTAGTTAAACATCCTGATGTTAGTGATACAATATCACAAGATTTAGTGGAAGGTTTAGATACATTTTTCCGTCCTGGTTCTGTAACACCAACATCAGATGATTGTAATTCATTTCAAGCTGATGGTAGTCCAAATCATGATTATTCATCACCAATATTAAATGATGATCGTAAAACACCAAAATTAAATCGTAATTCACCATTATTACGTAATAGTTTATTAGCAGCAGCTGCAACAACAACAACAATACAAACACCACGTTCAAGATCACATGATAATTTAGAAAAATGTTCACCATCATTTTTTAGACGAAATAATCATAATAATGATAATAATGGTAGTGGTGATACAATAACAACATCACCATTAACTAGACGTTTTACAGGTGATAGTTTATTATCACAAGAAAGTAGTGATGGTAGTATAACTGCAGAGATTAACATTCCAACTGAACATTCCTCTCCAGGAGATATTGGTAGATATCCAATTATTCCATTATAAATTAATTAATTAATTAAAATTGAATTATAGATGATAATGATACAATAAAACATATAAAAAATAAAACTATACCAATAATAGCACCAAAACCACGACCATGGTCTATGGTAAATTCAGAAGCGAAAACAACTGATTTAAATTTATTAAGTGATGGTACATCATCAAATAATTCAACAAGTAATACACCAGATTCAGCTGAAACTTTAGATAGTTTAGAATCAACAATTGATTGTAAACGTATTGGGAAAGATGTCAAATTAAAAAGGGGTGGTAAGCAAATACATCAATTCTCTATTATTACAATACAATTTTTGGTTTATTATTTTTATTTTATTTTAAATTAAGGAATTGTCGTTGCAAATTGTGTACGTGAACGTACAGATTTCCGGTTTATGTCACGTAGAAAGGTATTTTTTTTTTAATTTTTGCTATCGTTATTAAGGTGGACGATCTGACAAAGTAGCAGATTTCAGCAGGTAGGTACGTTCAGTTATGTCTAATTATTGTGTCAGATCGGCGGGTATAGATGTCTGTAGGAACATAACTGCTTACTGAAATCAGCAGATTTCTGCCACTCTGCCTGATCGTCTACTATCACTCATGAAGGGCTCGCGATTGAATGTGATTCATCTTGAATTTATCACATTAAGGCTCTTGGATACTAGAATCGGGCCCTATAGTAAGTATATGGGAAAACGAAA
>JAZBGY010001000.1:12963-32347 GCA_037414755.1 Lydus trimaculatus | reverse complement strand
AATAACAAAGACTTGTACTGGGACAACTGGTATATTTATGTGTATATCTACTCCTTAGTTATTATAATTTAGTCATTTCTTATTAAATTTATTTTTATTATAATTGTGTAGATTGTGGTTTGTTATTTTTAAAATTATTGGAATTTAAAATGATTTTATATTATAATATGTAATATGATTCAAGTTTCTAGCCGTTAAAACTACCACAAAATCTATAATTTATTCAGGAATTACAGTTAGAAAAAGTATAAAATTGGTATTGGTTTTTATTGGCTATTGGAATGTAGTCCCACCTTTTTCTTTTTTTTTTTTGTTTTAATTTATTTTAAAATTCCAATGTATACACATTTTAAAATTACAAATAATCACAACGGATATTATACAGATATTAATAATTTTTTTTTTTGTCCCATCCATCTATTTTTATCCATTCATTTTGTTTTAAATATAAGAATATTCCGTTTAATATAGACTAATCATTTGTTTATATCGACAGAGCTGAACTGAGGATAAATTGCGCCCGTGACGCCCTTTTCGATAATTCTTTTAATTTGGACCCTTTGCTAAAACACTGGATTCAAATTGTATACAGGGTTGGTGGGCTCAAGTGTCGCAGTGATTCGAGATCGAACATTTTGTAGAGAAGGGACAGAAATAAAAGTTTTAAGAACGTATACGGTGACACCTCAGTAGTACCTTATGGGGCAGTCAATAAGGCAGTATACGTTCTTAAAACTTTTATTTCTCTCCCTTTTCTACACATGCAGATCTCGAATCGGTGCGACACTTGAGCCACCAACCCTGTATACCATAAACATGCATAAAATGAATTTTTTTCTAAACATCAATTGACACGTTTTTATTATTCTGATGATTAATGATGGTAATGTTTTTTTTTCTTCTTCTTATTTAAATAAAAATGTAGTTTAAACAATTAAAGACGTCAATAAAATTTAAATATGGACTATTTAGTAAAAGATAATTGCTATAAAAATTATTGCCTTTTAAAATGAGTGTGTTTCAATGCTAGAACAAATATTAAATTCGAAGGATTGTAAATAGTATAGTTAGGCCCGACAAAAGGGGGCTACACTCGGGTACAAATTACCGAAACCCGGGATGTTCTAGGGCCCAAAATCGTTGTAATTATAATAAAACGTCATCTTTAGGCCCCGTGGAAGAATTTTACCGGAACTCGGTCTCGCTCTTCATTTATTAATTGTTAAACAATTGTAAATATGTGCAAGAGATATACGGATGGCCGAATTTTTGGGCCACCCAAAATCGTTTCAGGGGCGGATAAATTTCGGGTAGTCCTTTCTTTTAAACAATAGCTTTATCGACTTATTCGGGGAATGTTGTTGAATTATTAAAAGTCAAGTCGACTAAAGCGCAATAGACCGAGTATACATTAATTTAACGAAAGTATTCCGAACAAGTATCAATTTCTTGTTGTTTATACCATATGGTAGTGGAATGTAACATTATAATAGCCTGTCACAGTGACACATTACAAACATGACTAATATAAAACGCCCCCTTTACTTCCTTACCGTATTATTTATTTCCGTTTTTATCCGAGATTTATAACAAAAAAATTGTGGTTAATTAAAATTAGTATATCGTTAACGCTTATTGTTAGTATAATGTTGTTAATAGGACATTTGTTTTGTTTAATTGTGTGTCCTCTCACCGAATTCGCCTTGAACAGCACAGACATGGGCATGGCATAATTCTGGTGTTGGTCCATGCATATAATATTGACTATTATCTGGATAATATTCACCGTAATGGGTACAATACATATCAGCATTCTGTTGTTGAGATTCTACGTTTTGACTAGCGACCATACCGCCTAATGATGCCACTTCTTCTTCTTCTTCGGCTTCTATTATTTCACCACCACCACATCCGCCGTCTCCAAAACTTTGTTCTTTATCTTTTTTTTCTTCTTCTTCTTCACCACCACTAATATTTTGATTATAATTATTATAAAAATTACCACCACCAACACCACCACTACAACAACGTTGACGATGATGCGGATGATAACGCGACACTTTTAAACACTTTTTTTGAATTTCTAACAAATAATAAAAAATTGGAAGACACTAAATTAACAATAACAACACAATTCTTTAGAAGAATTTAGATGAATTCGAAATTAATCCACATATGCACACATATACACATAAAAAATTGAAGCTAAAAGCAAAACAAAAATCAGAATAAACAAAATTATTTAATTCGACTAACAATAAGATTATAATTAAAGTTGATTCTAGCAAGTGCAATTAAATATAAATTAAATTAAATTAATTACCATTATTTTTGGTGAAATACACACACACACGCACACAGGAAATTTAAACAAAACACACAAAAAATTGTGCCTATTTTTGTCTATAATGGTTTTATCAACACAAAAATGGAATATTCATTCATGTCCTCGCCAAAAGATAAACAAATTCCTGGTTTTTCGATTATATAATTAACACAATATATAGAAGAAAATAATAATAATGATGATGAATTTATCATCATTTCTAACATAACGCTACATCCCACGTGCTTTAACAACAACCAAACAGTTGACCTTATGACTAGTTTGTTGTTTTATATTTGTAGAAGAGAAAACAGGACATACTAAATCTACTTAATTTACACTAACTATCATTAGATAAAGTCTAAATTTTATTAATAATCTAATAGACTTAGGTCTTTTGTTAATACGTTGATGCGTATATGAAGTGTTATTTTTCTTACCATACACAGTTGTTTTTTCAATAAATTCAATATTGACAATTATGCTAACGATAATAGTATATGGTTAGTAATCGAATAGCGATCATTGAACCTAAACTTTTATATCCAATTTTCCACTAATAATGGTTTTTTTTTATTCAATAAAAATCAATAAAAAAATTGCTGAATTTTCATTGCTGATCTAACATAATACTTTTCAAATTACAATAGAAAAATATTTGAAGAATTCACCGGGTATTCTAGAAAAGGTTGGAAAAAAACACCTATTTACAAAAATACCAAAGAGACTAAACGATAAAGAATTTTTGACCATTTCCGGCCGTTGTTATACTACAAATAAATAATAATAATGAAGAGGAATTTTTGAAACTACATTGCATCACTACTACACCATCATCATCATCATCTTTCGAATTGAATTAACTGATTTTTTGTTGTTGTTGTTGTTTAATCGAGAAGAATTCTAGCTTGTAATAGTATGACATTCGAAAAAAAACCCAACTTTCACTCTTTACAATAACATTTGAAAAATTTAACAACAATAAAACGAAAAACAAAAAAACAGACTCCATGCAAAATCAACAACCATATTTCCTGGTTTGTGAAAGAATATCATGGATCGAATTCAATTTTGCCTTGTGAGACAAATCCAATTTATTTTGGACATTTTTTTTATTACGTTCATAATTACAATACTGACACTACTTTCTACCCTTAATTTCAAGCTTTTGTGGATATTTTTAAGGATTTGAAAGAAGAAAAAAATGATACAGAAGCAGCGTGCAATCAAATTATAGTTTGTCTCGCACTGATAACGATAATTACACGTTAATTAATGTTGTTGTTTTTTTGCCCTTACGGCATAAAGATTATTGTAGAGAAAATGAGATGTATACTCCATCTGTTTTGGATCAGTCGATTTGGTTTTGTGATACTTACTAGAATAATGTACAGGTAATCGTTTATTATCTCCCTTCACTCTTACTTTCTTTTTCTATTCAACTCACAATCAGACAATCACCACATTACGAAACAGTAATTTTTCGGTCTCTATGCTTGCTAAACATACTTCAAGTGTAGCTGGCCAAAAAAAGAATCTTAAGCTCGGTCTATCTTCCTCATAACATCTCGACTTAAGTTCAACCTTGACTGTTCTAGAATTTGAGGCAAGTTGAACTTTAAGCCGAAATTTCTTCATAGTATACAAGTGGTCTTGTAGATAATTGAGCAATGGTAGAATTAGATCAAATTGGAAGAGAAAAAACGTATTGTTGTGTGGAACTTTTTACCTTGCTAGATGCCGAAGAAACTCCTCTAAGGGTCATCCTTCACTTTACTCTTATAAGATTGAAACAATGGAAAACATGCCAACAAACTGTATATGTTCTACACCAATTCTTTCTACTCATTCATCTGTTATATCTGTTCGTTAATTTGAACACCCCTGATTTGCTACCCTCTCTTTGTACACGACTTTACTTAATCATCTTCATCTATAAACCTTGAAATAAAGATGATATTGTAAGAGTCGTTATGGTTTTTTAATGGTCAGTCTTAAAATCGCTTTTTTTTCGGTTTCTCTCAAATCATAAAACCAATTTTTATCGACATATTATGACTTACAATTTGCAAGATCGCTAATATAAAACAGCCTTGATATGCACGCAAGGACAATTTTTGTATATGTTTGCTTTTAAACACATAAAAAAAAATACCGCAGTACATTTTTTTCTATATTATAATTCAATTTTTTCTCATTGGCTTCAAGTATGTGTGATTAGTTAATGAATTACAGAGATTTGATAACTAGTGGAGTGGTGGCAAATTGCCAGTTTTTCATCAACATTTGTGTGTCGTTTGTACCCTGTTTTTTTCTCTCAATGTTGTTGTTATTATTGTGTATAGTAAACATCTGTCAACACATTATCAACTGTTATTGTTGTTTTTTTTTTAATGGAAAATAGAGTAAATAACAGGTTGTTAACATACGATTTTAGACTTTTCAGGGGGTTGATTGACGTTTTTCTCTTTGTTTGCTATCAGATCATCAACAAACACTATTACCAATTGAAAATATGACTTTTTTTTGCTTCTGATTCGCATATAATAAAAATTTGATGAAATATAAACAGTAAAAACGAAAGACAGAGATGAATATTGTGTGTATATTCATTCCAACAACAGATATTTTATTGAAAGGTCAACTGATTGTTGAAGGCATTCGCAAATTCCATTAGTTTAAACTGAGAGACTTTTATAACTACCACTACTACTATTACTATTATTATTATTATTAGGTACTACCATACTACCCATATTGTGTTAATAGTGTATAGATAGTGAAGTAGTAGAAGAAAGATAGAATATGAACAACTCTTTGTGATTATTTGAAAAGAGAATCTGGTTGTTGCCAACTGAGAAAATCGTGAAACAAAACGGGTGGTCATTCACAATTTTTGTTGAAAACATTAGATAGACATTCTCCTTTTGATTTGCAAACCAATCGAATTTCCACTGTGTATTGCGCTTTAAAATTTAAAAATGATAATCCACAATTTTTTTTCCATATTTAATGAAGAAATATCTAATTTTATTATTATTGTGCAAGACAATAAAAATAAAACGGCCTAAAGAGAGAGGAGAGAGAGGAATTATGCGATTTCTCCGCCAATCTCTCGTTTACTATTCGGTCAGTTTCTAGGGCATCTCAATTAAAACCAAACAAACTTGATCAATCACCCTATTATATATTTATTTATTTAATTAAAAACAACTAGACTTCTAATATAGATAGATATACCGACAGACACTCACACAAAACAACATATGTTAATATTTAAATGCAAATTAATAATTAAAGAGCAACACACATCAACAGCTAGTTTTTTTTGTTTTTTGTTTTTTTTCTATCTTCTAATAACATTTTAATATAGAGAAGGTCATAGATGACATCATTTCAAATTTGTGTGTGTGTCTGGATGGGGGGACTTCTGGATTTGAACAATTTCACCGTTACTTCACACATCTAAATATCATTAGGAAGAAAAATTGTAGTTTTTTTTGACTCTCCTCAATATTTTAAGATAATTGTCACGTAGGTACACATTTGAGTCATTGATTTCTAAAACAGATGTTTCTAATAGAAATTACACGATTAAATTTACATAAATTGTGAATTTTCAGAGAAAAAACGGATCAAACACCGAATATATAACAGAATATAGAGGAGGTTTCACGTAAGAGTGTAGGTGAACGAATTTTAAAAATTCAAAAGCCAATTATTTCTATAAAAATGGTCCCTGTAGCCAGAACCGGAACTAGAGCACCTGCCACGGATGCGATACTCGAGAAATGCGAAAATCGCGTTTAACGCAGGGGATATGTACCCCAAAACTACGTGCTAAATGAAACAGCTTTAAGCGAGGATATCTTAACACGTAAATTATGAAGATAGGTTACTTTCTGATGGAATTTATCAACATCTGTTTGTTTGTTCTTTAAGATAACAGCGTTTTTATATCTTAAAATTAGCGTAAACTAATTGTTTCTGGTGAGTAAACGGAGAAATTAATAAAGATTGATCTACTGATAACTCAACTTATCATCATTATCTCTACGTTGTAAAAAAATTGGTTTATTTTAATGATTTCAAACAATTCGACTTATACACCGGGGCTTGCGGTATATAGAAATTTATAAAAATCTGCGTTATACATAAATAGACATAAGCGAGGTCTTACTATTATAAATAAGGAAAACTCGTGAAAATTGATGTTAAAACAATCCGTAAGCCACACTGCACTCTTGAGTAAACTTTAAGAAGTGGAAACTACCGATTTGAATGTTTTTTCCAGGAGTAGATAGAACTGACATGAGACTTTAATCTAAGAGCACGTATTTTTCCATTTATTGCAATACTCAAACGAGAAAATGAAGGTTGGAAGTTTATGCCAAATATTCCCAAAAGATTTAAGATTTTCTGCAACTTATTTGGGGCTGTAAGCAATTTTTAAATGGCTGTAGAAATCTCTGCTTGAAAATATTAAGAAGAATTAGGTCATTAGGAACTATTTGTCTTTTTTCGGAAAAACCTACACGGGAATGGAAGCGTTAAGTTATCAAGATCCGGCTCTACTTGTAACTCCTTAAAATATTAGAAGATAAAACAAACAATTGAAAACGATTAACGGAGACGTACACTATTACGTGAGACATCCTGTATACTAAAAAAAAAACAAAACCGATATGATCATAATAATTCGCATAATTAATATTATAAACAATTTCCAAGTATTTTTACAATTGTTTATATGATATGTTAATGAATAAAAGTTGAATCTTATCAAAAAAAACAAAATAATAAAAATTATGCATTATGCACTCTTTGTTATTGCATATATCAGTTACAACAATATCAACCAACCACTGTGGTGCTGTATATGATTAATTGAAAATTTATTAAAAACAAATTTTATACAAAAACAGTGTCGCATCATCATAATATCATCAAAAATACAAAAATGCTTGGAAAAGTTTAAAATTTAACAAAACAGAAAATTTTCAATGGAAAATATGAAAGTTTTATAGAAGAATAATGGAGAATACATGTTTAGAATGGAGATTATTTTGTAAAATTTTTGGTTTAATTTCAATGTTTCAAATGCAACACTATTACAATAAGATTTTTTTTAACATTTTTATTTAATTTTTTTATTTTTGAAAAAACCCATCGAAGAGAGGAGAAGTGAATGTGTCTTCAAGGTGAAATAAATTCTATTTGTATTGGAGAAGTATAAAAAAAAATATATAAAAACTACTGTCTCTTTGTTGTTCTTGTTTTGTTGTTTGTCTTTTAAAAGTTAATTTTTCTTAATTATTTTTTTTTACAATAAAAAATTAATTAATTTTAGTATCTACACTATTAAAAAACCATATACACATTTATTTGTAATTAAAGAATATAATTTTTTAATCACTCACGTATTGTTTTATAGCAATCTAAAAAAAAAATTACGTAAAAATACATAAGAATTTCGTAAAATCCCAAAACACACCCACTACATTTAAATTCATTTTTGATTTACATAAAAACAATACAATTCTTATAAAATACCACCATTACTGAGTAATTTTCGAACCAAATATAAGGGCAATGTAATGTTTATCTAAATATAAGTAAATTATTAGTTAAAGAGCTAATTCCACCGACTCTCATTGTTTATATCTTTTGGCAATTAGATACAGTAGAATTCGCTTAACATTAAGCAAGAGAATCTATCATAAATAGTAGTTATCAGTGGCGGACTGGGTTATCTGGACAGCCCTGGCAAACCAATATAAAAAGGCCCATCTCCTACATATTTGCAAATATATCGTTGTAAATTCTTATACGTATTTTATTTTCAATTTTTAATAAAATATTTCTGATCCATGTTTTTAAAATCTTCTACAGGCCCCATAGTCCGCCACTGGTAGTTATACATGAATACACAGTTAAGAGCCGTACTACAATAACTCAGTTTGCGCAATTGAGTCTAAGCATTCTAAAATCGTTTACTAATCTTAAAAAATGCAAATTTCTACGTTTTTGTTCTGATTCTGTCATGTACGCTTGAGAATTACTCCATAAACCACTTTACAAAAGCTTCTTAACTCAAACAAGAACAATTGTTTTATGTTAAAAGTCAAGTTAAGTTTGTAGCAAGTCAAAACGTACAATTAGCAATAGATGAACTATACAATATTCTATGAATTCTTGCAAAACACCTATAATTTGTTTCCGGATGTATTTTGATAACAATAAGCGAAATTTGATCATAATGTACGGATGTTTACTTTTATAAAACTTTATAGTATTTTGGTACCAACTGTTTACGATAATAATAGCCGATTGATAACACTGTTGGTGCCAAGAGAAGTCTGGTTCTTATATCGGTAAGCTAAGTTGTAGAGACTGTGATTTATTGCAAACGAATTGTAGCCGCCCTTAACCCTATGGGCTAAGTCCAGGGGTGAATCAAGTACTTTAAAATACTCAAATATTGTCTAATAGATGCTTAATCCAATGTGATATCGGTGCTAAATTAAATAACCGGAACTCATCGTTAAAAAAAACAATGACCACAGTAGAGTATCTTTTATATTGGGCATCTTATAGGAATAGATCCTCTAATTTGCTGTCACCAAAAGAAAATCAATTAAATCTAATAAGTATTTATAAGAACTTACAGTAAAAACTTCTTTTTTTTTTATAAATCAGCAGTATTTCTACGATTTTCATTATTTTTGTTAAAAAAAATGTACTAAAAATTATCAAAATGATGATAACAAAGGCGTCATTGATAGTATGAAGGACTCTATAATTAAAAATTATTTGAAAAACGTGTAGTTTTAAATGTAATAAGCTTGACAATTCAAACTAGCAACATCTGGTTAAGAAATTACTTAGTAATCAAAGATATTTTATAGTTGATTTTGTGGTAGTATCAAACAACATCATTTATAAAGTTGATCGATTTGGCTTAGGGCTATAAAAACAAAATAATGAATGAAACAAAAAATTTGTGAAACTAGACCACAACTTATACTGTCAGATATTTTTTAAACCAAACACTATCAAAACTAGATATCTTTTTTTTTTATATACGAAATAAATAAGTTTGGGAAACACTGATCTATATAAAAGAAGGTCTACATAATTATTTGGAAATACCTCGTTTACTCTCTTTCACACACACACATGCATACATACATAGATAAACACGCACATACAAAACAAATGTATGCTTTCTACCTGTTCATAAAAGTTCAAAGATCTCATTTTCCAACTACCTGTAATTGTTGTTGTTAGTGTTTGTTGCTACTTTTACTATTACTACATTTTCAAGTCAAGTTGATGAAATCCAAATAGACAAAGTATATACATATACGCTTGGTAGTAGAATTTTTTTACGTATTTTAATCTTACAATTACTTTTCCCCTGAACATAATTAAAAACTTTCTCTAATTAACAAAATAACACAAAACAAATTCTAATTAGATGATACTGAAATCTAATGTTTCATAATTAAATACAGCGTATCCCAATAAAAATTACCCAATATTTTCCTTATTTTTAATAATAATAACGATTATAAATAGAGTTTTTGATAATTTCAAGTTGACAAATTTAGATGACCTGATCTTTAATGATACGATTATTAAGGACATCCTGTTAGGTTTTTTTTTGTTTTGTTTTTCAAAAATAACAAAAATGCAATTTTTCGATAATGACATGTGAACAGTTGCTGTTATTGTTCAAATAAATAAAACGTTATTATCAATGATAATAATAACTGAACTAATAAAGGAATTTTGATTTGATTTTAGTTCGTAGTGCTAGATTTTTTTAATCCGATACAAGAATGTTGTTGTTTGTTGTTTGTTGTTGTAGTAGTCTTCGACATACTTTCTTCTTTTTGAAGACGATCTACCTATACATAATATATTTATATATAAAGGTATATACGCATATACAGGTGTATATATACAGAAACACACACACACACCTAACATAACACGCATCAAGAATGTCAACTTTGGTGACTTCAACTGTCGTCCCGTTAATCGTGCTGGTTCAATGATGATCATCATTATCATCATTATCATTATGATAATATCGTTGGAATTCTTTTAAAATGACTCTTTATATAATGATAAAAATAGAAATAATTCTAATAATAATCATCAACATGTGATTAGAATTGTAATCTATGAATCAAGTTACCTTAACCATAGCCCACTTTTCGCTAACAATAAATTAATTATTCTATAATTAAAGATTAATCGTGTGATTTAATAATTGCCAAAATATAAATCATGATATAATTATTTAAAAAAAAATATATATAATTAGAGAGCGGACGTGCTATAATACACGAGCGCAATTAACAATAAAATGCATAAATAACAAACAAATTCTACAGATATTTGAATGGTTGAAATTCTTATGAATCAACTGTACATCCGCTCTTTAGTTATAATAATGGTCTTGATTTATATAATAAAATGGCGCTATTTAAAGATGATGATCAACTGAACGTAACAGGTTGTTACCAACAATAACAACACACAAATCAAAAGATAGACGTTATGGTAAAACTAGAATATTGCAAATAGTACCAGTGTTGGATTTAAAAGTTTTCCTACCATGCAAGATTTTATAATAAAAATTTCGGCCCCAAATAGGACAGATCCGTACCTGATTGCGGGTATAGCAAATACAGCGAATATTTGATTGATTTAAAAAAAAAAACAATAATTGAACACCTGTTGTTTGATTTTAGTACAATTCAATTATAGATAGTGTTAATTATGTTTATTTATTTTTTTCATCATTTTATTATTATTTATCAGAATTATTGGAAAACTTAAAAAAATCTCCGTACTGTAATGATAGTTTTTTTTGTTTAAATAGAAAAATTACAACAAGAGAGCGGATATTCCAACCGGAAGTATGACCAAGATGATGATGATGATGATGATCAAGATGATGGTTAGCTTTCTCCTTTTAAGTGAAGGTCGTCAACTTATAGATTTTATATGAAAGTTGGAAATAAGATAATTTTAATTAACAATAAATAAATAATCGTTTGTCAAAAATGTTTTATAATTTTGCTAATTATAGGATAATTAATGAATTGTTATAAACAAATTTAAAATAAATAAATAAACAATTGACAACGTGGCATATAAAAGTGGACACGTCAACTTAATGTTGTTGAACAACAACAACAACAAATAATACAGGAGAAGGGTGGCCTATAAGATATCGTGCAGTAGAGGGGGGGATTTAAGAGGGGAATTACCCAGATCCGGATTCGGGAAAATTACTGGAAATTTTAATAGAAAACTTTTATGATTCTAACAAATGAAGCCAACGACCCCATATAATAATAATAATAATGGTAATAACATAGAAAAAAGAACAACTTTCACCACCTATATAACCTCATAATTACACAGGTATTTCAATATAATTATTGCACTTGCGAAAACCAACATAATTTTAATCAACAAGAGAAGTAAAAAACAATCAAATTACCTCTCCCTTAATTCTTTTGTTTTTTTTTTGCCTCTCGCTCTTGTATCTTGTCTTTCAATTGAATGATAATCAAGTCAACTTGTTTTTTGTTTTGTGAAAAACAAATGAAAGCAAACAAACGAAAAAAAAACAAAAGATAGATTTTGGTGAACTAAGTTCCGACTTTCTCATTAATATTTGGACATTTAAAAATTTAAATAACACTCCATAGAAAAAAGATGAAAAATACGTTTTTTTTATGGGGAAAAGCAAGATAAAACTATATCGGAACTTTCTTCACACACTTACACCACACAGTATTTTATGGTAATAGAGGGAATTTTCTCATAAGAAGAGAAATGGAAAAATTCAACTTACTTGTAAATAAATTTGAGTAATTGTTATTATTTTTTTTTTTTGGTTATAATTATGTCACATTGGCACACAAATTTTGTTTTTTTTTAATCAAATAAAAATTAATTATTTAAATGGAAAATGTAAATTAGAATACCGGTAGTGAACAAAACACAATCGGTGTAATAAACACACATAAAACAACGCCAACATTACTCTGCCAACTGACTGACTGACTGACTACTAGATTTTTGGGTGGACGACCAGTCATCATCAGATGGGAGAAAAAAGAGATGGAAGTATAACGTTTATTCTATATTAAAGGTTACTATAGTTACATTCTCTATCTTTTTTTGTTATATTTAATAGTTCTATGAATTGTAACTAGATTGTAGCGAAGATTTACGAATTTTTACGAATTACTATATACAGTGTTTCACCTTACAATCAGAAACATAGGAGAAACTACTTTTGAAGTAATCACTTATTCTAATCGTAACGTTATGATATAGATAGCAAATGTCTTCTTATCTGTTGATCTATTAAATTAGACAAGAAATCATAGAATAGATGAATGGAGGAGTTGCCATTACAAAAGGGGGCACGGTACCAAGGACCATCAACCCACTCCGCTCTCTATAGGACTGATTGATCTAATGGGAATTCATTATGTAGTGGGATGACGTCACTGGTGACTGCGTTTTTAACGCACTCTATACGGCAATTTATTTCAACGCGCTAAATTCAAAATCAAGATAGTAGATATAAAGATGGCAGTATAGCGAAGGCTGTGAGAGTATCCCGTTTCTTGTGATTCCTCTTATGTTTCTATTTGAAATGTTAAACTCTGTATAGATAACCAATAACGAATTGTGATGGAATGCGCTTAATTCCACTGAAAAAACAACGGTAATACTAATAATAATAATAATAATAATGATGATGATACTGATAATTAAAATATTAATTATTGAAATTAGATTTGTATAATTCCCAATTCTTATCATTTTAATAGTGATGATAACCTCTGGGTTTCTTGTAAATTTGCTCCATTCATTAGAATTATTTATAATTTGTAATTAATTGGAAATTTGCAATTTTATCAAAATAAAAGTGTAAAAATAAAGTAACAGTTTTTCATGGGACATTGGACATACGATAGGTAAATATAACTAAGCTGCGGATGTATTGTAGTAGCAGAGGTGCACAATGAATTTCATAATTGAACAGCGGATGTTCGTTCGATTCTTAAGATTTTCAATACTTTACAAGGGTTATTGACGTAATTACTTTGTAGTTTAAACATGCGACTGACGTACAGCTAGCCGCATGATTTTAATATTCGTGAGTTTTTACATGTGAGTATGCGTGCGGCAAAAGTTTAGTACCAAAATGCAGGTTAAAAACGTTAATAGTATCGTTCACCAAGAACTGTCAACCCGCTCCGTTCTCTATAGGACTGATTAATTTTATGGGAATCCATTATGGAGTAGATGACGTCACTGGCGAGTGTGGACCAATTGCAATCTGACGGCCTGGTAGATATAAAAATGGAAGTGATGTTACTGGCCGCCTGTATAAGTAGCCGCTGATGTCACAAACCTAATGCATTGATCAATCAGTCTTGTAGAAAGAAAGCGGGCTTACAACCATTAGCTTCCGCATACTACTGGAGTTGTGCAGCTTGTGCACCAACAAACTAAATATAACACGCATCATTTGGCGTCGTATGGATAAAAACGTATTAAAATCCGAGCCCTAGTGATTAAAAGTTAATTTCTGTATTTAGGCATGTTGATTCATAAGATTTTTAAATTGCTTTAAAACACCACTGGCGTATTTATCGGCAGTAAAAATCCGCTTCTTAATTATTAGTGCAAACAATGGCGTTGCTTCTGCTTATTTTTTAACCGTACATTGTTTCAATAAAATTAAACGTTTTATAACAATTAACAACAGGGCCTTTTATTTATTGATGGAAAATTTTACGGCTTGGGGTTAATTTCGTTGTGACGTTTGATGTATTTTGCTGTTTTTTTTCTTTTTTAAATAATTAGCCATAATGTACACATAAACATTCTATGCTTATGAAGTATCTAGGATGATTTATATTCATAATTATCAGATGGTCTTTGTAATTATTTGTTATTTAGTAAATTATTATAGAGGTCATTAATATTTTGTTATTAGAATTTGAAAAACATTATTAACAATTTTTTTTTGTTGAATTTATTTATCAATAAAATTCAAAGAAATCAATTTAAAAAAAAAAACAACTTGTTTTGATTTTTCAATAATATATACAGTATGGCCAATAAGAGAGGATGCAGACAGTCTACTCACAAAAATTTCCCTTTTTGCGTTGCGGCAGCTAGTTATATCAAATGCGATCAGACGTCTCTAGGTAACGTTGATGTATGCTAAAGCTGCATCCCCATTATGTCGACTGATGTTACTAGTCTTCAGTGCAACATCCCCCAAAGTCAATCGGTGTAAAGGCTAGGCAACATCTACTGGGCGTGTCGGCACAATTTTCTATGAAGTAGACCGCTACGAATTGGATTGGAATCGGCTTGCCAATCGGTTAGACGTTAAACGCGCAACTCGTCCATACTTATACCGCATTGCCTATCGGCATATAATGGGGATGCGGCTTTATGCTTCACTATTTTTATCACTGTTACGCTACTTTCAGATTTACACATAACAGTGTTAGTATTAGTTCTGCGACTGTAACGTCCAGTATATTTCGTATTAGTCAAACCGTACAGCAGCGATTCTCAAACTTTTTCTGGCATCAAATCTTTGAAAAGATCTCTTTTTTGCAAAGGAACCCTAACATGATGAAACTAATAATCTTAAACTGCATGATTAGTTTTTTTCTCTCTCATTAGTTGAAGGTAAAAATTGTTTTTTATAGCGGAAACAACACAATTTGCGAGTCCTTATCCTAAAGGTTGACTATACGCTACGGACATGCAATGGCGCTGCGTGGGTAGAGGCCGGCTGCATACAAATATTAACCTTTTACCTACCCCGGAAACTTTTTTTTCAGGAAGTTGTATACAATTTGAAAACATAACATTTCATGGTTAATGGACGACACTGGTGTGTGTAAATAGAACTTTATATTGTAGCGCATGTTCGCGGTTAGTGATGACAAAGTGGCGACATCTGTATAACTAAAGGCGGTATATTCAAAATTGAAAATTTAACAAAAAGAGATCGAAATATTTAGCAAATAATAAATTACGTTTTGATTGATTGTTGTTTATTTTGTTTAAAATTTAATTTGAATTAATTATACAATTAATAATAAATATAAATAATTATATTTTTAATTTATAATTTTAATTGTTTTTATAATAGATTTTTAACAACGGTTTAGTTTAAATTTTATTCTGTCTATTATCTGATAATAAAAAATTAATAAAATTTTTTTTTATTGCGTATTTGTTGTAATAATCAAATCAACCTACAATCGTGACTGTTGTATATAAAAATTATTACTTCATGATTTTATAATTATTTTCAAAATTTATTGAGCTTTAAAATAATAACAAAACAAAGATAGGTACCTATACATATAACGCAACTACAAAAACAACAACAACAAAAAGAAAATGTTTTCAATTTTTTGATAAGGAATTTATGTTTAAATTGTTGTTCAATTCAGTATAAATTTATTCTATTTGTTTTGATAACAACAAAGAATGAACAATTTTATATTACAACATCCGACACCTACATAGAATAATCACGAAAATAATAAAAAAAAAAAACAAGAAAAATGTACAATGAAATAGATGTTGTAAAGTTGTATTAACAAATTACGATATGTATTGTTGTTTTTTTTTGTTTTACGAAAGACTACAAAATAATAATCAATTTTAATTGACTTTAACATATTGAGCTAGAAATGGAAAATTAATGATTAAAATAATAATAATAATAATAATAATAATAGAACGGTCACACGGTTTTCATCGTTTTAATAGATAGAAAGTTATAATATTAGGATTTATTTGTATATGCAGTGGATTTTTTAAATAATTTCATAATGAGCGATCGGCAATGTTCAAGGATATTTCTAATTTTATCATTCAATTCAAAAAAAAAAAAATAATAAAAAAATCAAACAATCCGTTATCAGATGATGGATTTATAAAAGCAATTTTTGAAAAAAAAATAACAATCATTGAAAATAATTACCGGAAATATTAAACGGAAATGTTATAAAATTGTGAATCCGTATTATGATAAAATTATCTATTTTTCCCCCCATTCAGTATAAAAATTATTATTACTATTATCATTATCATTATTATTAAGATTTAGATCGATTTGATTTGTATGATGGTTTTGTTCAATTAAAAACCCATTTCATATTCTATTTGGTCATATCAAAAACAATTGAAAATAATGCCCTTTAATTATTATTATTATTATTATTATTATTATTATCAATGATAATGTAAGAATGCAATTGCGTAATAACCAGATACCATTCGTTGCATAATCAAGAATTTGGATCGCATTTCTAGAAAAAAAAACGCTAAAGATTTACAATCAATGTAACATAAGCGTTCATGCTAATTATAAAGACTAAAACAAAAAAAATGCCTGCAATCCAGCCCAAAATAGAAGAAAATATAGATTTCATGTCTTCTATCCGCCAATAAATAGAAAGTAATCATTGTAACTTCCTCATTAACCCGGAATTCATGAAGATTAACATTAATTTTGTTTTTTTACATATAAATTTGCATTTACATATTATTACATGAAGTCATATGATTCGTGATTATGTACGAAATCACGTGTTTTTATTGGAATTATTTGTAATGAGGTCGCTGTAAAGGTACATTCACATTTGTGCACTTTCGTTAGGTCTTGTGCAACTAGCGTTTAGAATTGTTCGCGCGTCAAACATATACATTATTTGAAAGACGCATAACGCATGTCACTAGGTTAATTATCAATTATAAGCGAAGTTATTTTACAAGTCATAACTATAATACAGTGAGTTTCTCTAAAACGATCTTTGAATATAATTGAAGCAAAAATCGCAAATGAAAAATTCGGGAAGCAATACACGCTAAGGCTTCTTGCTAGCGGAGATCCATTAGAAGATTACAATGCCCTCCCTAGAGTGTTACAAAAGAGTTACCTTATCTACAGCCATTACTACTAAAAAAGACGCGCGTTAATATATGCTGTCCATCCGTCTGTGGCATGCAGCATTAGATGCAGAATGTGCAACAGGCGCATACAATATCGCGCACGCTTTTGACATACGATGAAGCATATACGTACAAACGTGAGATTTTCAAGAGTAGGCTCATAGGGAAACACAAGCATTAACTAGTCCTATGGCTTTCAAATAAGTGGAAGTGAGACATATTATATACAGCATATCTCATCTAAAGCTGTACATGCGTTTCCTTTGATCAATAAATAGAGGTCTTTCATTAATTACAATTGAGATTAAATGAAGATTGTGCATAGATCAGCATCAATTCGTTATTCGAATAAAAATTATGATCTAAAATCAAATAGATCCGCACCATCAGTCCAATCTATTTGGAATATTCAAGATTTTTCAAATTGTAAAGCCTGCTTCTAAATTCTATTTTAGATTTAGATTTAGATTATAGGGGTTATTTGGCCATGTAGCCTTCCTGAACTGCGACCACAGCTGATCTATTGTTCTTAACCCTCCATTTATTGATATCCCAGGAAAGATATCTTTCTAGCAAAGCTAACTATCTCTCTGGGAGACTTCTTTGCCACTTCAGCAGGTGATAGGGTCACACTGCCTAGGCTAACGAGTCTTATCTGGGCCAAGGCGTCACATTTGCATAATATGTGTTTGGAGGTTTCATTGTCCGATTCACATAATCTACATCTCTCACTGTGTGCTTTGCCCAGTTTTTTGAGATGGTATCTCACTGGGCAATGCCCAGTTAAGAGTCCCGTTACCAGTCTTAGTTCGTTCTTACTTAGGTCGAGAAGCTTTTTTGCCTGTCGCATTCCTGGACATTGTCTCCAGTGGAGCATTTTCCTGCTCCATTCCCACGCATAGATTTCCTGCCTTCTATGGGGCTTGGCTAGCCCACAGAATGGCTCCGGACCTATGAGTGGAGCCATAGCACCTGCTCTCGCAAGGTCGTCGGCTAGTTCGTTTCCAGCAAGTCCCTGATGCTCTGGCACCCATGTAAGGGTGAGTTTATTGCCCTTAGCCAGTTGTTTCAGAGATTGACGACATTCCCAGACGGTTTTTGACTCAAGGCTATAGGCCTTTAGAGCTTTCAGAGCCGCCTGGCTGTCTGTCAAGATGTATATTTGTGTGCCTTTGAGGTTTCTTCGTAAACACTCTCTAGCGCACAATTCTATTGCAAGAGTTTCGGCTTGCATTATGGTTGGCGACTTTCCCAATGCCCTGTAGTTGGGTCCATATATTCCTATACCGGTGCCATTGTTCGTTTTAGATCCATCCGTGTACCAGATGGAGGATCTGCAGTTTAATCTGCTTATCCAAGTTCTTGTCCTTTGGCGGTCTTCTATGACCACATCAAAAGGGACCTCGAAGTCTTTTTTTCTATTTTAGTTTAATGCACGAATAAAGGAACGTGCACCTTTACATGAGACATCCTCTATACATAGGTCGCCTCAGCCCGTGAACTAACTAGACCAAGTTCAGGGTCGTCACTGATCTAAGGGCGTATCCAACTTGATTGTTCTTAATTCAGTGGGACGCTCAATTTTGACAAGACGACCCTGTTTGTACCAAAGAATGTTCAAGATTTTTCTTCTTGGTGTGTAATTTGTTTAATTAATGTTACCGCTACTACAGGGATTAATTATATTATTTGTATGTACATCTTACCATCTTATATTAAATATTTATAGATTCTAATACACTCGACTAAGTTTGAGTCTGTTGTTGATTATTATTATTAATTGAAATTTATTTATAACTTGTAAATTTATCATAAATATGTTGATATATTTAAATATTGTGGAATTTTATTAAGTAAAAGAGACGGTTGGTTTGTGTGGAAATTGCAAAATAAAATCACTATGTTTGTACTAAAAACAGTGAAAGGATATTATAGTTATTACGTATTTATACCAGACTAAACAACTATATATGTTGATGTGATCTAGCTTATACATATATCTATAGGTATATACATATA